>PVKB01006645.1:0-55801 GCA_004027205.1 Ctenodactylus gundi
CCTCAGATAGCCACACAGCTTCAGAGCTCACCTGATACCCACTCAATGAAGGGCAGAGCTGCTTTCCAAGCCTGCTTTGCCAGGTTAACAGTGTGAAGCCCAGTGAGAGGGGCTGCCTCCCTGGGACCTTCCACAACAGTAAACCAGGCTGTGTTGGAGGTGGCACTTGGGTGTCATTGGGGACGCACTGGCAGCACGGTCAAGGTCAAGGGTCACTGTCAGGGTCAGTGTAGGTGTCGGGGTCAGGGTTGGGTTTAGGTTTAGGGTTAAGGTTATTGTTGGGTTTGGGTTTGGTGTTGGTGTTAGGATTAGGGTTAGGGTTAGTGTTAGGGTTAGGTTTATGGTTAGACTTAGTGATAGTGTTGTGTTTGTGGTTGGGGTTGTCCTTGGAGCTAGGTTTGGAGTTAAGGTTAGGGTTAGGTTTAGGTTTGTGGTTGGTTTTGAGACTGGTGCTGGGGTTGGGGTTGAGGTTGCAGTTGAGGTTGCATTTGGTGTTAGTGTTAGGGTTACTATTAGGGTTAGGTTTGTGGTTGGTGTTATGGTTGGGATTGGTGTTGAGCTTGGGGTTGGGGTTGTTTGAGGTTAAGGTTAGGGTTAAGGTTAGGGTTAGGGCTAGTGTTAGGGTTAGGTTTGTGTTTGGATTTGGAGTTATGGATAGGTTTACTGTTATTGTTGAGATTTAGGTTGGGTTTGGGTTTGTGGTTGGGCTTAGGTTTAGGTTTAGGTTTGGGGTTAGGGTTAGAGTTGTGTTTGTGGTTGGGGTTGGGTTTAGAGTTAGGGTTAGGGTTAGGGTTTTGTTTGGAATTGGTGTTAAGGAGAGGGTTAGGGTTATTGTTGAGGGTTTCGTTGGGGTTGGTGTTGGGGTTGAGGTTGGGGTACAGGTTAGGGTTGGGGTTGGGTTTGGGGTTGGGGTTGGCGTTGGTGTTGGGGCTAGTGTTAGTTTTAGGTTTGGGTTTGGATTTGGAGTTATGGATAGGGTTAGGTTTATTCTTGGGGTATAGGTTGTGGTTGAGGTTCGAGTTCGGTATGTGGTTAGGGTTAGGTTTGGGGTTAGGGTTAGAGTTATGGTTGTGGTGGTGGTGGGGGGTGGCCTTGGAGTTGGTTTTGGAGTTTGTGTTAGAGTTAGGGTTGGGGTTGGGGTTTGGGTTGGTATTAAGGGAAATTCAGGGTTGGGGTTCATTTGGTGTTGGGGCTGGGGTGGGGGTTGGGTTTGGGGTTAGAGTTGGGTTTAGGGCTAGGTTTAGGGTTAGGTTTGGGTTTGGAAAAGGCGTTATGGACAGGGTTAAAGTTATTGGGGTTTGGATTGGGGTTCATTTTGGGGTTGGTGTTAGAGTTCGGTTTAGGGTTCGAGTTGTGCTTGGGCTTGTGGTTGTGGTTGGGTTGGGGTTAGGGTTTGAGTTTGGAGTTAGTTTTTCAGATAGGGTTACAGTTATTGTTGGGCTTTTTTTGGGGGCCGGTGTTCGTGTTGGGGTTAGGGCTAGAGTTAGGGTTAGAGCTCAGGTTAGGGTTAGGTTTATGTTTAGGGTTAGGGTTAGGGTAGGTGTTTTTGTTTGTGTTGCGATTGGGATTAGGGTTAGGGTTAGGGTTAGTGTTGATTTGGGTTTAGGGTTAGGCTTGGTGTTAGGGTTTGATTTAGGTTTAGGGTTGGAGTTTGGCTTAGGGTTAGGGTTACCTGTAGGCTTAGTTTTGGGTTTAGGGTTAGCATTCGGGTTCGGTTTGGAGTTGGGGTTGGGTTTTGGGTTAGCATTGTGGTTGGATTTACGTTTAAGGTTGGGGTTGGTGGTGGATTTATTGTTATGGTTAGTGTTGATGTTAGGTTTGGGTTTGGTGTTGGGTTTAGGGTTAGGGTTGGGGTTCGGTTTGGTGTTAGGGTTAAAGTAAGGGTTAATTTCAGGTTTACGGTTAATTTTGGGGTTAGGGATAAAATAAAATTTGCTGTTTGGGTTAGTGTTGGGTTAGAGTTTTCATTTGTGATTCAGGTTAGGGTTACTGATAGGATTGTGTTTGTGGTTGGTCTTGTCTTTGGACTTGGGTTTGGAGTTCTGGTTAGGTTTAGTGTTAGGATTAGGGTTTGGGTTGGGGTCAAGGCCAGGGTCACGGTCAGGGTCAGTGTCGGTGTTAATTTTGGGTTTGGGGTCGGGGTTGGGTTTTGGGTTGGTGTTGGTGTTAGAAATGGGTTTAGATTTAGTTTAAGAGTTAGGGTTAAGGTTTTGGGTTGGGATTGGTGTTGTTGTTAGGATTAGGGTTAAGTTTAGGGTTAGGTTTAGGGTTTGGCTTAGTGATAGTGTTGTGTTTGTGTTTGAGGTTGGCCATGGAGTTGTTTTTTTATCTAACGTTAGGGTATACGCTTGGGGTTGGGGTTGCATTTAGGGTTAGTGTTAGGGTTAGAGATAGTGTCAGGGTTAGTGTTGAGGTTGATGTTTGCGTTGGGATTGGGGTTGGGGTTGGGCTTGAGGTCAGGGTTAGGGTTGGGGTTAGTGTTAGGGCTAGGGTTAGGGTTAGTTTTGTTATTGGACTTGGGATTATGGATAGTTAAGGTTAATAACTGAAACCAAGACCAAAAATTAGCCCTACCTATGACACAATTACTAACCCTCACCCTAACCCAATCCCTAACCTGAACCTTAACAAAATGTTAACCTAACCCTAACAGTAACCCTAACCTAACCTTAAACCTAAACCCTAACAGTATCCTTATCATTTCTTCTAATCCTAAACCTAACACTGTCCTTTTTTATTCATCAACCTAACATTATCCATACACTTAACACTAACTCTAATCTTAACACTAACTTTATCCTAAGCCCTAACCCTGAATGTTACACTATAAACAACCCAAACTCTGTTTTATCCTTAGTCGTAACTCAAACCCCAACAGTAACCATAGCAATATTTTTCTCCTTAGCCCTAAACCAAACACTAAAACTCTCCTTATTTGTAGCCCCTAAACCTAAACCAAACACTATCCTAACCCTTAATGGTAATGCTAACCCTCACCCATTTCTTTATCCTTAGTCCTAACCCTAACTCTAACCCTGTTCTTGTTCTTAGTCCTAACATGATACTAATCCTAACACTCTTATGCTCAGCCCCAATCCTTCAACACAAAGCTTCTCTTTATACTTAGTCTTATCCCTAACCCTAAACCTTAAAACATTTTATTGCTTGCTCGAACACTAAACATGAACACAACCCAAACTAGAGAGCCTCCCATTCTAATCTTGTCTATTTCCTCCTGTCAACAAACTTCAAATGAAAAATCGTCTTGATCTTGTCTTGAGGAAACAAACAGTTCTCAGGGTGCATTCTCTTTTAAGCATCAGTCTCATTCAAAAGCATGTAGAATATTCGAACTAATTTCCATGTTGTACTTTTGTCTCTGTTGAGAATGTCCTCTGTTCTCCCTGAGATGAGAACAACATTGTGGACGTCAAGAAAACCTGAGGATTGTTGTTTTGAATACCTGATGCCAACTTGTTGAAATGGTTTGCGTTCTGTTATTTCTCCAGGTAAAAGGCAGTTGTCATAAAATTCCAGTATTCCATACAAGAAAGCCTCCAGTTCTTACCTACTGGGTCCATTTCCAAAACTGAGTGGGTAATATTGAAATGAAAGCTCTATCTTGATTTCAGACTGAATGAAACAAACTTTTATCTAGACGCAGTCTGTTTTAAGCATTTGTTTCATTCAAAAGCATGAAGAAGATGTGAAGTCATTTCCTGGGCATATTTGTTGCCTCGATACAGACTGTGTTTTCTTCTACCAGAGATGACAACAACACCAAAGAAGACAAGAAACGCTGGGGACTGTTCTTTGGAATACCAAATACAAACACATATAAATGCATTGAATTCAATGGAATTCCTCCAAGTCGGTTGTATTAAAACCTTGTTTTGAAACAACAGAGCACCTGTTCGAAAACACTGAGTGAGCAACATTGAAATGAAAGCTCCATCTTCATTCCTGACTTGGAATATCAAAACCTTTGATCTAGGCGCACTCTGCTTTAGGCCTGCGTTTCTTTCGATGGTATGTAGCACATACAATATAATTTCCCTGTTGTGTTGTTTCCCTCTGTTCAGACTCTGTTCTCTTTCAGAGATGAGATCTTGGCCATAACTTTTTAACCCTAATCCTATCACAAAAAAAGACATCTCATTGCTTACCCATTTGGCCTGTTTCCAAAATTGAGTCAGCAACATTTGTTATGAAAGTTCGATCTTAATTCCTCATTAGGTGAAACAAAAATGTACACTATTTAAGTCCTGTTTCACTGAAAAGCATGCAGAACATACAGAGAAATTTTCTTGTTATACTTGTTGCCTCCGTTCATAATATGTTCCTGAGATAAGAACAAATCTGTAAAAGTCAAGTAAAGCCGGCAGGTGTTATTTTGAGTACCTGACACAACACTATGAAACGCCTTGCTTTCTCAGTACTAAGTCAGTTGTTTTAAAGCTCCCGTTCTCCAAACAACAGAGACTCCGGTTCTAACCTGTTTGTATCCAACACTGAGTGAGCTCCATTGAAGTGCAAGCACAATAGCGATCCGTGACTGGAGGAAAAAAAGATTTAAGTAGTCGGGCAATGTTTATGGCCTGCAATAAATTTAAAATTATGCAGAAGATAGAAAGCAATTTTCTGGATTTTTCGATTCGGAATATGTTCTATTCTACTCTCTGACCTGAGAACAATACTATGAAAGACAACTTGAGGAGTGTTGCTTTTGATATTTCATACAAACCTATTAATACGCATTGAGTTCTAGAAGATTTCTCCATGTACCTTATTCAGTAGTATTAATACTCATGTTTTCCAAACAAGAGAAACTCCAGCTCTTAGATAAATTGATTCCAAAACTGTGTGAAAGGAAAGCTCTATCTTTTTTCTGGACTAGGTGAAAAAAGAAATATTCATTTAGACACCCTTTGAAGCCTGTGCCTAGTTAAAAAGCAAGCACACGACACGGAATTGTTTCCTTGTTTTACTTGTTGCTTCTGAGAAGAGAAAGAAATGGCAATATTCAAGAAAAACTGGGGAGTGTGTTTATAGTTTTCTGCTACAAAACATTTTGAACGCACTGATTTCGTCGGGCTTCTCCGTGTACTTAAGTCAGATGTGGGACAACTCTTATTCTCCAAACAAGAGAGACTCAAGTTCTTAGCCAAAACTGTGAAAGTTCTATCACTTTTCCGGAATTGGTGAAAGAAACATTCATTTAGACACAGTTTATTTGAAGCCTCTGCTTAGTTCCGAAGCAAGTATAATACAGGGACTGGTTTCCTTGTTATACTTGTTGCTTTTGTGAAGAGAACGAAACAGCAATAATCAAGAAAAACTGCAGAATGTGGCTATCCGTTTCTGCTACAAAACATTTTGAACACATTGGATTCCCTCGGACCCCTGCATGTACTGAAGTCAGATGTGGGACAACTCCTATTCTCCAAACAAGAGACTATAGTTCTTAACTCAATTGTCCGTTTCCAAAACTGTGTCTGGCCAGTGAAATTAAAGCTCTATCTCGTTTCCAGACTTGGTGAGAGAAACATTCATTTAGGCACAGTTTGAAGCCTTAGTTCAAAAACAAGCATAGGACACGGACTTGTTTCCTTGTTATCTTTGTTTATGAGAAGAGAACGAAGTGGCATTGTTCAGGTAAAACTGGGGAGTGGTTATCGGTATCTGCTACAAACCATTACAAACGCATTAAATTCTATCCACCTTCTCCATGTACTGAAGTCAAATGTTTGACAACTCCTATTCTCCAAATAAGAGACACTGCATTTCTCGCATACTTTGTTTCCAAAACCGAGTGAGCCCGATTGAAAAGAAAGCTCTATCTGATTCCTGACTAGGCATAATAATCATTGATTTGGACGCACTCATTGCTGTCTTTGTTTCATTCATAGTCGTATAAAAGATACGAGGTAATTTCCAATTTTTCCTTGCGGTCTGTGTTCAGGACTAACCCTAATCTAACACTTGCTTTCCTTAGACTGATCCTAACACTAACCTATCACCATCCCGATTAGTGTACTAACTCTAAACCTAACCCTAACACTATTCTTATCTTAGGCCTAACCCTAAACTTAATCCTAAATGAGTCCTTATCCTAAAGACTCATCCTAATTCTAACGTTAAAACTATCTGTATCTTTTGCCTTACACTAATCTTAAAACTACCCTTACACTTGGCCCTTACACAAACAAGATACACGACACTATCCTCATTCTTAGGCTAAGCACAACCCAGACCCTATCACTATCCTTATCCTTACATTAACCCTAAAACTAACACTAACATTAAACAGCCTTAAGCCTAACCCTAACCCTAACACTATCCTTATCTTTAGTCCTAACACAAACACCAACCCTAACACTATCCTTGTGCTTAAGCCTAAGCCTAACCCTAAACCTACCATTATCCTTATCCTTAGACTATTCATAACACTAAACTCAACACTATCCATTGACTTAGATGGATGTTAACACAGACACTAGCACTATTCTCATCCTTAGACGTAATTCCAACCCAATCATTAACACTATGCTTTTGATTACACCTGGCACTGCCCAACCTTAAGGAATGTCTGCCCTCATGCTTAGGCCTAATCACAAACTTAAGCCAAACACTGTACCTTGCCCTTAGACCGACCCTAACCATAAACTATCCTTATCAGTAACACTAAAGTATCCCTAGGACAAAATCTAGCCTAACTCTAACACTATCCTTATCCTTAGGACTAAACCTAACCTAAAGCTAAGGCTATCGTTGTCCTTTGTCTTAACCCTAACCCTATCCCTAAACCTAACCCTATCCTTATCCTTAGGCCTAACCCTAAACCCAACCCTAACCCTAACCCTAACACTAACACAATCCTTATCCTTAGACTAACCTTGAGGATAAACCTATCACTATCTATATACTTAGACTAATGTTAAACCTAACCCTAAAACTATCCTTATCAATAAGCCTAAAATTAACTGAAATCCGGACATATTCATTATTCTTACACTAACCCTAAACCTTTCCCTAACCGTAACACTCTCCTTATCCTTGGGCCTCACACCACACCCTACACTAACACTATCTTTATACTTTGGGCTAACCTTAACACTATCCTTATCCTCACACTAACATAACACTAAGCCTACCACTAACTATATCCATACACTAAGCCTGTCCCTATCCATAAAACTACCCGTCCATATCAATAGGCCTAAGCCTAACCCTAAACCTAACACTAAAATTGTCCATAGGCTTGAAGCTAACCCTAACCCTGAGACTATTTTTATAATTAGGTCTAACACTAACCCCGAACCTAACACAATAGTAAGGCCACGGCCCTGCCCAAACCTCAACACTAAGCCTATCTTTATGCTGAGTCCTAACCCTAACTCTATAATTGTGCTTAGGCTCACCCCAAACCCCAACCCTAACACCATATTCATGCATAGGCCTAACCTTAACAATATCTTTATCCTTAGACTAACCCTAGCCCTAAACTTAACACTATCCAAAATCTTAGAATGATGCTAACTCCAACCTTATAACTAACCCTAAGAGTATCCTTATCTTTAGCCCTAACTCAAAGATAAACCCTAAATCTATCATTATCCTTAGGCCTTATTGTGCCTAACCCTAACACAGTCCTTGGTGAGGCCTAATCCCAACCTTAATCTTAATACTCTACCTTAACATTAACTGACCCTAAAGATAAAACCATTATTAGCTTTAGGCAAATGCTTACACTAACAATTACACTAAACTTATTCTTAGGCCTAACCATAAACTACTGCTAACACTGTCCTTGTACTTAGCCCAAACCCTAATAACACCCTTAACACTATCCTTTCCTTAGTCCTCACCCAAACCCAAACCTTAACACTATTCTTAGGCTTGGGCCTAACACTAACCCTAAACCTGACCCAAACACTGTCTTCATCTTTAGGCTTACCCAAAACCTAACACTAACACTATCCAGATCCTTAGGGCTAACACCAATGCTAATCCTAACACTATCCTTAAATTAAGCCTAATCTTAACCCTAATGCTAACTCAATCCTTATGCTTATGCCTACCCCAAACAACAAACCTAACACAATCCTTATTCTGAGACCAACCCTAGCCATAAACAGAACACTAGCCATAACCTTAGAGTGACGTTAACCCTAATCCTAACACGGTCCTTATCCTTAGACCTAACCTTAACTCTAAACATATGCTTATCCTTAGGAATAACCCTAACCAACTCTAACACTGTCCTCTTGATTAAAACTAATCCTAACCTTAAGCTGAACACTCTACCTTACCCTTAGATAAACCCTAACCCAGACACGGCCCTTATCCTTACACTAACCCTAACCCTAACCCAAACGCTAAACTTATCCTTTGACCAAAATCTACCTAAACCCTAACACTAACCTTATCCTTCGACCTAACCATAACCTAATGCTAAAACAATCTTTATCCTTAGTCCTAAAGCTAACCCAACACTAATGCTATCCTCATTCTTAGGCCTAAGCAAAACCCCAACACTAACACTAACTTTACGATTAGGCCTCACCCTAAACCTAAAATTAACACAGTCATTGTCATTGTCTAAGTCCTTGTCTAAGCAAATACCTAACCCCAACAGAATATTTAGGGCTAACATTAACCTTAAGTGTAACAGTATCCTTGACCTTAGGCCTAACCTTTACCCTAACCCTAACATTATCCTTATCCTTAGACTAATCCAGAGCACAACCCTAACAACATCGTTATCCTCAGACTGAACCTAAACCTATCCCTAAAACTATCTTATCAGTGGACCTAACCCTAACTGTAAACCTTATAATATCCTCATCATTAGACTAATCCTAACCCCAACCCTAACTCTATCCTTATTCTTAGGCCTAAGCCTAACCTTAAATTGAACCATAACACAATCTTTATCCATAGAATAACCCTGAAGTTAACCCGAACACTCTCCTTATCCTTAGGCCTAACACTAACACTAAGCTTACCACTATACTTGTACTTAGGACTAACTCTAACCCTAACCTTTCCTTAACCTTAGACTAATCCTAACTCTAGACCTATCACCATCCTTACCCTTAGACTAACTGTAACCCTAACACTATTCTTTCTTATCTTAGGCCTAACCCTAAACTTAGCCCTAAAACTAACCTTTTCGTTAGGACTCACCCTAATCCTGACATTAAAACTATCCATATCTTTTTGGCCTTACACTAACCCTAAAACTATTCTTATACTTGGCCCTTACCCAAACTTCAAACATGACACTATCCTCATGCTTAGGCTAAGCACAACCCTGACCCTATCACTATCCTTATCCTTAGACTAAGCCTAATTCTAATACTAACATTAAACATACCCTTAGGCCTAACACTATCTTTATCTTTAGTCCTAACCCAAACCCCAACCCTAACACTATCCTTGTGCGTAGGCCTAACCCTAACAATAATTTTACCACAATATTTATCCTCAGACTAACCATAACCCTAAACTCAATGCTATCCATAATCAGTGAACGATGCTAACACTATCAGTATTCTCACCCATAGACCTAACCCCAACCCTAACCAAAACACTAACCTTATGCTTACGCCTGACCCTACACAACCCTAAGATTGTCTGCTCTCTTGCTTAGGCCTCATCCCAAACTTAACCCTAACACTCTACCTTGACCTTAGCCTGACCCAAACCATGAAACTATATTTATCCTTAGACTAGCCCTATCCCTAACACTAACACTAAATATATCGTCAGGCCAAAATCTACCTTAAATATAACGCTATTCTTATCCTTAGATCTAAACCTAACCTAACGCGATGGCTACCTTTGTCCTTAGTCCTAACCCTAACTCTAACCCTAACCCTATCCTTATCCTTAGGCCTAACCCTAAACCTAACCCTAACACAACCCTTATCCTTAGACTAACCCTGAGCATAACTCTAACACTGTAGGGGTCTCTGTCTAGCAGGGACCCATGGAACAGCCGAGGAGAGATCCGACGACAGAGTAACACACTCTGGGAGTCGATTCAGTGATCGCCGTCTCCAGTTTATTTAGGGAGTACAGGGGCTTAAATAGACTGAGGTAGTTACTTTGGGCCAATCAGCAAGGCCTCAACCAGCATGAGGTCGCCAGGGGGAGGGAAGGAGTAGAGGAGGGAGGATGCGATAAGGAGCAGTTCCAGGAGCTTAAGCAAAACAACATCTGGCTTAACTTACAAGAAGCAACATTCGTTCATGGGAAGGAAGGAACTCGGCCAAGGTCAGTGATGCTGAGGCTCTAGGGCCCTGAAGACCCCAACATAACACTATGCATATTCTTAGACTAACCTTAAACCTAACCCTAAAACTATCCATGTCAATAGGCCTAAACCTAACTGAAACCCAAACACATTCCTTATTTTTACACTAACCCAAACCCTATCCCTAACCATAACACTCTCCTTATCCTTAGGCCTCACACTATCCTCAACACTAACACTATCTTTATACGTTGGGCTAACACTAACACTAACAATAACACTATCCATATGCTTCCTCCTGACCCAAACCTCAAACCTAAAAAAAATCCTCAATCTTAGGCCTAACACTAACGCTAACCTTATCCCGAAAACTGTCTTTATCCTTACACTAATGTAACCCTAACCCAAACACTATATCTGTACACTAAGCCTGTCCCTATCCATAGAACTATCTGTTCATATCAATAGGCCTAACCATAACCCTAACACCCAACCTTAACCCTAAGCTTAACCCTAAACACAACCCTAACCTTAACCCGAACCCCAACCGAACCTTAACCTTAAACCAAAACCCAATGCTAACCCCAAATCCAAACCTAACCCTAACCCTAACCTGAACTCTAACCCTAACCCCAACCCTATACCTAAACCTAACCCTGAACCCAACCCCAACCAAAAACTCAAACCCAAACCCAACCCCAACCATAAACATAACCATAACCCCAACCCTAGCTATCACCCTAATCCTAAAACCTACCACAACCCTAATGCTAAACCTAAACAGAATCCTAACCCTAAATATAACCCTAACCCCAACCCCAAACCGAACCATAACCACAACCATAACCATAACCACAACGCCAAAACTAACTCGAACACCGACCCCAAGCTAAACCACAACCAAAACACTAAACCTAACCAGAACCCAAACCCTAACCCTAAATCTAAACCAAATCCTAAACCTGACCCAAACCATAACATAACACTAACCCTAAACCTAACCCTAACCCTAACCCCTACCATAACCCTAACCCTAAGCCAAACCCTAATACCAACTTCAACCTCAACTCTAACCCTAAATCTAACCCTAAACCAAAACCCTACCCTAACCCTAACCATAATCCTAACCCCAACCCCAACCCCAAACCCAAACCTAACCCTAACATTAACCCTAACTCTAACCCCTGCCCTAATCCTAACCCTAACCCTAATCCAATACCTAACATAACCCTAACCTTAACCCTAACACCAATCCCAACCCCAAACCCAACCCTTACCCCAACCATAACCCCTACCCTAATCTTAACCCTAAATTTAAACCAAACATAAACATAAAGATAACCCCAACCCTAATCCAACCACAACCACAACATCAACCACAATGCCAAACTCAACTTCAACACCAACAACCCTAATCCCAGTCCTAACTGCAACCCTAAACCTAAACCGAAACCAAACCCACCCCTAACACAATCCTCAACCCTAATCCTAACCTGAACCCTAACCATAACCGTAACCCATAACCGAAACATAACCCTACCCCTAATTGCAAAACCAACCCCAACAGAAATCCTAACCCCAAACACAACCCTAACTCCAACCCTAACATTAACCCTAAACCTAAAACTAACCCCTACCCTCACCTTAATCCTAACTCTAACCCCAAACCTAACATAACTCTAAGCCTAACCTTAACCCTAAACCCAAACCCAAACCCAAACCCAACCCCAAACCCAAACGCAACCCTAAACGCAACCCTAACCCTAACCCCTACCCTAACACTAACCCAAACCCGAACATAACCTTTACCCATACCCTAACCCTAACCCCAACACCAACACCAACACTAAACTCAACCTC
The DNA here is from genome assembly GCA_004027205.1 of Ctenodactylus gundi. NCBI lineage: Eukaryota > Metazoa > Chordata > Mammalia > Rodentia > Ctenodactylidae > Ctenodactylus > Ctenodactylus gundi. The sequence goes on from PVKB01006645.1 coordinate 12,122, forward strand.
AACACCAAACCTAACATCAAACCTAACAATAACCCTCACCCTAACTCCTACCCTAACACTAATTCTAACCCTAACCCCAACCTCAACCCTAACCACAAGCCAAATCCCCAACCCCAGCTCCAACACTAATCCTGACCCTTATGCCAACACTAACCCTAATCCCTAACCTAACAATAACCCTAACCCTAAAGCTAATCTTAACCTAACCCTAAATCTAACCCTAAACCCAAGCCAAACCCTAACCCCCAACCTAAGACTAACCCTAACCAAAACCCTAAGCCAAAACCCTACACTAACCCTAACACTACCCCTAAGACCAACCCCAGACGGACAGCGAACCTCAACTCTAACACCAACTCCAACCCCAAACCTAACCCTAACCACAACCCTAACACTAACCTTAACCCTAACCCTAAACCAAACCCCAACAACAAACCCAATGCCAACCCCAGCCCAATCCTTACCCCAAAACCTAACCCTAACTCTAGACCTAAACCCTACCCTAACCATAACCCTAACCCTCACACTAACATAAACCGAACCCTAACCCTAAACCCAACCCCATCCCATATCCCAACCCCAACTCCCATACAACCTCTAACCCCACTGCTTAGGCCAAACCTAACCCTAATTCTAAACCAAACCCTAACTCCCATCCTAACACTAACCCCAACCCAAAACCCAACCCCAACCCCAACCCTAACAATAACCCTAAACTTAACTCCCATCATGACCCTAACCTTAAACCTAAACCTAAACCTAAAATGAATCCTAGCCCTAACCGTAACCCTAACAATAATGCTAACCCAAAACCCAACACTAAATGCAACGCCAAACCCAACCCAAAGGTCAAAAAAAAAAAAAACCCTAACGGTAACCCGACCCCAAACCCTAACCCTAACCCTAAACCTAACACTAACATATCAGTAAACCAAAACCTAAATAAAGCCCTAACCCTAAGCGAAACCATAACATAACTCAAACCCTAACCTCTAACCTAACCCTAACCTTAACCCAAACCCCAAACCCAACAGCAACCCCAACCCTAAACCTAAATAATACCCTAATCCTACCATAATCATAACTCCAACCCCAACCCCAAACCTAACCCTAACTATAACCCTAAATCTAACACCTACCCTAATCCTAACCCTAACCCTAACCATAACCCAAACGCTAACACCAAACCCAACCCCAACACTAACTCCAACCCTAACCTTAACCAAACCTTAACATAAAGCTAACCCTAAACTTAAACCAAACCCAGCAACAACCACAACCACAACATCAAACTCAACACCAATGATAATGCCAACACCAACTCCAATCCTAACAGCAACCGTGACCCTAACCATAAACCGTACCTAAAACTAACCCTAAACCTATGCCTATCCCCAAACCTAACCCTAACCCAAACCCTAACATAGACCTATTCCTATCCATAACCATAACCCTAACCCTAAATCTAACATTAACCCTAAAACTAACCTTAACCCAAACCTTAACACTAACTCCAAACCCAAACTCCAGCCCATCACCAACCCCAACTCCAACTCTTCCCAACACCAGCCCTAACCCTAAACATAAACCTAACCCTAACCCTATACCTAAACTTAACTCTAAACCCAAAGCAAACCCCAACACCAATGCCAACACTTCCTCTTCCCAAACCCTAACCCAAACCCTAACACAACCATAACCATAACCCTAAACATAACCTTTACCTTAACCCCAAACCAATCCCCAACAGCAACCCCAAACCCAAGCCTAACCACAACCACAACCCCAAACTTATCCCAAACCCAAACCCTAACTCCTACCCTAACCTTAACCATAACTCTAACCCAAAAGTTAACATAACCCTAACATTGCCTCAACACCAACCCCAACCTCAAACCCAACCATAACACCAAACCTAACCCTAACTCTAACCCTAACCACAACCCCCTCCCCAACCCAAACCCAACACTAACTCCAACCCTAAACCTAACCCTAACGCTAACTTTAACCCTTACCATAACCCTAACCCTAAAACCTAAAACTAAGCCTAACCCTAACCCAAACCTACACCGAGAACTCTAACCCTAAACCCAAGCCCAAATACAACCTCAACTCTAACCCAAAGTCAAACCCCAAGCCACTACCAAAACCCAACCCTTACCCCAACCCTAACCCCAACCCTAACTCTAAACATAAACCTAAACGTAACCCATAACCTAACATTACCCCTAACCACAAACCCAACTGCAACCCCAACCTGAGCCTCAACTGGAAGACAAACATAATCCCAAACCCTAACACCAATCCTGACCCTAACCCTAAACCTAAACTCAACCCTGACACCAAACTCAAACCAAACACCAAACCCAACCCCAATCCTAGCCCCAACACTAAACCTAACCCTAACACCAACCCTAACTAACCCTAACCCAAAGCCCGACCACAACCCTAACCCTAACCCCAAACACAACCACAACCCTAAACCTAACCCCAACCCCAAACCCAAACCTAACCATAACCCTAACGCCAACCCCAACCCTAACCTTAACCTCAACCCTAACCCTAACCCAAAACCCAAACCCGACTCCAACACCAACACCAACACCAACCCTAACCTTACGCCTAACCCCAACCCCAACCCAAAACCTAACCCTAACCCCAAGCCTAAACCAAAGCCTACCCCTAAGCCTAACACCAATCCTAACCCCAACTCAAACCCCAACCGCAAGTCAAACCCTAAACCCAACCCCAATCCTAACCCTAAACCTAACCCCCAACTCTATCCCTAACCTTAACCCCAACCCGAACCACAACCCCAGCACCAACCCCAACCATAACCCTAACCCTACCCTTAACAATAACACCTACCCTAACCCTAACAGTAAACCCAACCTCAACCCCAACACAAATGCTAACACCAAACCCAACCCTAACCCTAACACAAACGCTAAAACTAATCCTAAACCAAACTCTACACCCACCCCAAATTTAATCTTAAACCCAACCCCAACTGAAACCCAACCCCAACCTTTACCCCAACGCTAACCCTAACACCAACACCAACCACAACCACAACCCCAACCCCAATCCTAACTCTAAACCTAAGCCTAATCCTAACTCTAACCTCAACAATAACCCTAAACCCAAACCTAACACGAACCCTAACCCCAACCTTAACCATAACCATAACCCCAAACCCAACCCTAACACTAACTCCAACACCAACACCAAATAAAACCCTAAACAAATGCCAACTCCAAAACCCAACCCTAACAACAACCCCAACCATACCCCTAATCCTAAAGCTAACCCCAACCCCAATCCCAATCCCAAACTGAAACCAACCCTAACTCTAAACCTAACCCTAACCCCAAAATTGACCCTAACCCTAACCCCAAGCCCAACCCGAACTCTAACCCTAACACCAACCCTAAAGCTCACCATAAAGACAACCCTAACACTCACCCCAACACCAACCCTAACACTAATGCTAACCCCAACCCCAACACTAACCATAAACCCAATCCAAACCCTAACTCCAAACAAAACCCCAACAATAACCCTCACCCTAACTCTAAACCTAACCCGAACCCCAAACCCAAAACAAACACTAACACTAATGTGAACCCTAAACCTAACTCTAACCCTAACCAGAACCCTAAACCCAACCCCAACCCCAACCCCAACCATAACCCGAACCCTAACCCGAACCCCAACCTGAACCCCAAACCAAATCCCAACACCAATCATAACCCAAACCCAACGCCAACCCCAATCCCAAACCTAACCCAAGCCCAACACCAACCCCAACCCCAATCCCAACCCCAACCTCATAACAAACCCTAACACTAACCCAAACCCGAACCCTAATCCTAACCCCAAACAAAACTCCAATCCTAACCCTAAACCTAACCCCAACCCTAACCCAACCCCAACCCTAAACTTAAACCTAATCCAAACCCCAACCCCAGCAACAACCCAACCCTAACACTAACCCTAACCTTAAACCAAACCCTAACCCCAAACCTAACCCTAACTCTAACCCTAACCCTAATCCCAATCCCAACCCTAAACCTAACCCTAATTCTAATCCTAACCCCAAACCCAAGCCTACCCCTACCGCTAACCCTAACCCCAACCCTAACCCTAACACTAACCGCAAGACCAATCCTAAATACAACCACAACCACAAACCCAACCCCAACCCCTAACCCGAACCTAAACCCAACCCTAACCCTAACCCAAACGCCAACCCTAGCCCCAAACCTAGCCCCAACCCTAACCCCAACACTAGCCCCAAACCCAACTCCAACCCCAACCATAACCCTAACAATAACCTCAACAATAACCCCAGCAACAACCCCAACCCTAACACTAACCCTAAACTGAGCCCTAACCCTAACCCTAAACCTAATTCTAACCCTACCCCTAACCCAACCCTAACCTCTAACCCAACACCAACATGAACACCAATCCAAACCTAACCCTAAAATTAACCATAACACCAAAACCTAACCCTAAACCAAAGCCCAACCACAAACCTAACCCTAACCCCAAACCCAGCCCTAACCCCATCCCCAACCCTAAATTTAATGCTAACCCTAACCATAATCCCAATACCAAAACCAACACCAAACCTGACCCCAAACCCAACCCTAATGCTAACCCTAACCCTAAACCTATTCCCAACCCCAGCCCCAACCCTAAACATAACCCCAAATCTAACCCTAACCCCAACACGAAGCCTACCCGTAACCCTAACCCCAAACCCAACACCAAACCCAACATCAAACCCAACACCAACCCTAAACCCAACACCAACACCAACCCCTACCCTAACCCTAACGTTAACCCCAATGCCAACCCCAATCCCAAACACAACCCAAACCCTAGCCCTAAACCTAAGCCTAACCCCAAAGCCCAACCCCAACCCTAACACTAACACCAACACCAGCACTAAATACAACCACAACCTAACCCAACCCTAACACTAACACTAACTTCAACCCCAACCACAACCCTAACCCCAACCCCAACCCTAGCCCCAACCATAACCCCAAACTCAAACCTAACCCTAACCCAAAACCTAACCCTAAACACGACCCCAACACCAACACTAAACCCAACCCTAACCCTAACCCCAACACTAGTCTCAAACCCAACCACAACCCCAAACATAACCCTAACAATAATCCCAAACAAAACTCCAACAACATGCTCAAATCTAAAACAAACGCTAACCTTAAGCCTAAACCTAACCCTAACCACAACACTATACCTAACCACAACACCAACCCTAACACTAATGCCAACCACAACCCTAAACCTAACTCGAAACCCAACCCCAACCCCAACCTAAAACCCTAAACCTAAGCCTAACCCAAAACCCAAACTCAACCCTAACCACCCTAACCCCAACCACAACCCTAACCCTAACTCGAAAGGCAACCCCAACCCCAAACCCAAACCAACACTAACCCTAACCATAAACCCAAAAATAATCATAACCCCAACAATAAACCTACCCCTAACCCCAATCCTAATCCTAACCCTAAACCTAACCCTAACACTAACCCAACCCCCAAACCCAACCTCAAACCGACCCCAAACACCACCCTAACCCTAACCCCAACCCCAACCCAAAACCAACACCAACCCAAACACCAACCCTAACCCCAAAACTAACCCAAACTCCAAAACTAACCCTAACCCTAAAACTAATGCTAACCCCAACCCCAACCCCAAACCTAACCCAAAATCCAACCCAACCTAACTCCAACCCTAACCCTAACACTAAACCCAAACTTAACAAAAACCCTAACCCTAACCCTAAACCCATCACCAAACCCAACGTTAAACCTAAAACCAACCCCAACCCTAACCCAAACCCCAACCCCAACCATAACCCTAACCCTAAACACAAACCTAATCAAAACACTTACCCCAACCCTAACCCTAACTCAAACCCCAACCTCAAGCCAAACCCTAACCCCAACCCCAACCCTAACCCTAAACCAAACCCCAGCCCTAACCCCAACCCCAAACCCAACCCCAACCCTAACCCTAAACCCTACCCTAACTCTAACCCTAAACTTAACACTAACCCTAACCCTAATCCATACATAACATTAACCCTAACCCCAACGCTAACTGCAAACCCCAAACCAACCTTAACACCAACCCCAACCCCAAATCTAAACCCAATCCTAACCACAACCTAACCATAACTCTAACACTACCCTAACCCTAATCAAAACCTTAACATAAACCTAACCCTAATGCCAAACTCAACCCCAACCTCAAACCCCACATTAACCCTAACTCTAACCCTAACTCTAACCCCTGTCATAATCCTAACCCTAACAAAACTCTAACATAACCCTAACCCTACCCCTAACACCAATCCCAACACCAACCATAACCCCAACCTTAACCCCTACCCAAATCCTAAACCAAACCCTAACATAAAGATAACCCTAAGCCTAACCCTTACCATTACCCAAACCTAACCCCAACCCCAACCCCAACACTAACCCTAAACCCAACCCCAAAACCCAACCCAAACTTAAACCTAAATCCAATCCCAACCCTGACCCAAACACAAAACCCAACCCCAAACCAAACCCTAATCCTAACCCAAAACCTAAGCCTAACCCCAACCTTAACCCTAACTCCAACCCCAACCCAAAGCCTAAATTTAAACCCAAGCCCAAACCTAACCCTAACCCTAATCCCAATCCCAACCCCAACAACAATCCCTACCCTAACCCTAACCCTAAGCCTAACCCCAACCCTCACCCCAACACAAATCCCAACCCACCCCCAACCCTAACCCTAACCCTAATCCCAACCCCAAACCCAACCCCAAAACCACACCCAACACTAACCTTAACCCCAACCACAACCCTAACCCTAACCCACCCCCAACTATAAAACTAATCATAACCCTAACCAAAACATTAACCCTAACCCTAACTCTAACCCTAACCCCAACACCAACCCTAATGCTAAACCTAATCCTAAACCCAATCCCAACCCCATCCCTAATCCTAACCCCAACCATAACCGTAACACCAACGCTAACCTTAACCCTAACCCCAACCCCAACCCCAAACCTAACCCTAAGCCTAACCCCAACCCTAACCCCGACCCCAACCCCAACCCATCTCCTACCCCAACCCCTACCCTAATCGTAACCCTAACTTTAACACTAACCCAAACCCTAACCCCAACAACAACCCTAACTCTAGCCCCAACACCAACACCAACCCTAAACCTAACCCTAATCCCAACCCTAACCCTAAACCTAACACCAACCCCAACACTAATCCTAACCCCAGCCCACACCCCATCATCAATTTCACCCCTAACACTAACCCAAACCAACTCTAACCCTAACCCTAACCACAAACCCAACCCTATCCCTAACCCTAATCCAAACCACAACTCAAACACCAACCCCAACCCTAACCCTAGCACTAACCTTAGCAATAACACCTACTCTAACCCTAACTCTAACCCCAACACCAACCCCAACCCCAACCCCAAACCTAACCCTATCCCTAACCCTAAACCCAACCCTAACCCCTACACTAACTTTAACCCTAAACCTAACTCTAACTTAAACCCTAAAAGAACCTTAACACCCATAACCCAACCAAATGGCCAACTCCAACACTAACATAAACCTAACCCTTACCCTAATCCTAAACCCAACCTCAAACCCAAACCAACCCAAACCCCAAACGTAACCCCAACCCTAAACCTAATCCAAAAACAACATGAACCCCAACATGAACCCCACCTAACCCTAACACCTACCCTAACACTAACCCTAAACCTAACCCAAATCCATACATAAAACTAACCCTAACCCCAACACTAACTGCAAACCCAAAACCAACTTTAACACCAACCCCAACACCAAACCTAAACCCAACCCTAACCACAACCCTAACCCCAACCTTAACACTAACCATAAACTTAACACTAACCCCAAATCAAACCCTAACCCAAACACAACCCAACACCAATCCAAACCCTTATCTAACCCCAACCCTAATCCTAACCCTACACTAACCCTAATCCTAACACTCTCCTTATGCTCAGCCCCAATCCATCCCTTAACCAAAACACACTCTTTATCCTTAGTCTTATCCCTAACCCTAAACCTAAAGCCATCTCTATCCCTTGCTCAAACACTAAACATGAACACAACCCAAAGTAGAGAGCCTCCCGTTCTAATCTTGTCTATTTCCACATCTCCGTCAACAAAATTCAAATCAAAACTCATCTTGAGTCCTGTCCTGAGGAAACAAACATTTCTCAGGGTGCATTCTCTTTTAAGCCTCAGTTTCATTCAAAAGCATATAGAAGAAGATTCAAACTAATTTCCATGTTGTACTTTTGCCTCTGTTCAAAATGTCCTCTCTTTTCCCTGAGATGAGAACAACACTGTGGACGTCAAGAAAACCTGAGGATTGTTGTTTTGAATACCTGACGCCAACCTATTAAAATGCTTTGCGTTCTCTGGTATTTCTCCAGGCAAAAGGCCTTTGTCATAAAACTCTTGTATTCCATACAAGAAAGCCTCCAGTTCTTACCTGCTGAGTCTGTTTCCAAAACTGAGTGGGCAATATTGAATGAAAGCTCTGTCTTGATTTCTGACTTAACAAAACAAACTTTTATCTAGACACAGTCTGTCTTAAGCCTTTCTTTCATTCAAAAGCATGTAGAAGATGTGAAGTCACTTCCTGGTCATACTTGTTGCCTCGGTCCAGAAAGTGTTTTCTTCTTCTACCAGAGATGACAACAACACCAAAGAAGACAAGAAAAGCTGGGGACTGTTGTTTGGAATACCGAATACAAATGCATATAAATGCATTGAATTCTATGGAATTCCTCCATGTACTAAAGTCAGTTGTATTAAAGCCTTGTTTTGAAACAACAGAGCATCCAGATCAAACCCAGTTTTCTGTTTGAACACATTGAGTGAACAACACTGAAATGAAAATGCCATCTTCATTTCTGACTTGGAAAAACAAAAGCATTGATCGAGGCGCACTCTGTTTTAGGCCTCCGATTATTTAAATGCTGTGTAGCACATACAAAGTAATTTCCCTGTTGTACTATTTCCCTCTGTTCAGGCTCTGTTCTCTTTCTCTTTTGGAGACCTTAGCCCTAATTTAACCCTAATCTCAGCGTAAAAAACAGACATCTCATTTCTTACCTATTTTGTCTATGTCCAAAACCGAGTGAGTAACATTGTAATGAAAGCTCTATCTTGATTCCTTATTTGGGGAAAGAATAATGTGCACTCTTTAAGGCCTGTTTCATTGAAAAGCATGCAGAAGATACAAAGAAATTTTCCTGATATACTTGTTACCACCACTCATAATATGTTCCTGACATGAGAACAAAACTGTAGAGGTCAAGTAAAACTGGCAGGTGTTATTTTGAGTACCTGACACAAACCCTTTGAAACGCCTTGATTTCTTGGGCATTTCTTCCTGGACTAAAGTCAGTTGTTTTAAAGCGCCTGTTCTCCAAACAACAGAGACTCTAGTCTTAACCTATTTATTTCTTTCCAACTCTGAGTGAGCTACATTGAAATGCAAGCAGAATATTAATCCCTGAATGGAGGAAACAAAGATTTAACCAGACGTGCTCTGTTTCTGGCCAGCATTTCATTGAAAAACATATAGAAGATGGGAAGAAAATTTCTTTTTTCCTTGGTTCTGTATGTGTTCGGTGTTACTCCTTGACCTGAGAACTATAGTATGAAAGACAAACTGGGGAGTGTTGCTTCTGTTAGCTCATCCAAACCCATTAAAACGCATTGAATTCTAAAGGATTTTTCCAGGTACCTAATTCAGTAGTATTAATACTCGTGTTTCCAGACTTGGTGAAGGAAACATTGATTTAGACACTGTTTGAAGCCTGTGCTTTGTTCAAAAGCAAGTATAAGACACGGACTTGTTTCCATTTTATCATTGTTGCTTCTGAGAAGAGAATGAAATGGCAGTATTCAAGAAAAACTAGGGAGTGTGATTATCGGCATCCGCTACAAACCCTTTTGAACACACTGAATCACATCGGGCTTCTCCACCTACTCAAGTCAGATGTTTGGCACCTCCTATTCTCCAAACAAGAGAGACTCCGTTTCTTACATACTTTGTCTGTTTTCAAAACCGAGTGAGCCAGATGGAAAAGAAAGCTCAATCTTGATTCCTGACTTGGCGAAACTATCTAATTCCGAGGCATTCAGTGATAAGCCTTAGGTTCATTCATAGTCATGTAAAAGATACGATATAATTTAGCGTTTTTACTTGTTGCCCTGGTTGAGGATCTGTTCTGCTTTATTTCTGGAAATGATAACAACACTGTAGAATATAAAAAGAACTGAGGAATGTTGCTGTTAGTACCTCATACAAACCCACTTAAACATATTGAGTTCTAGGGGATTTCTCCATGCACTAAATTCAGTAGTTTTATTTTTCGTGTTTTTCAAACTGAAGACGCAAATTCTTAGCTAGATTGCTTTTAGAATTGTGTGAGTAACATTGAAATGAATTATCTCTCTTGATTCCTCACCAGGGGAAAAAAATGTTTAACTCGACAGGGTTTTGCACTTGAGTTTCATGGAAAAGCACGTAGAGGTGGACAATAATTTCCTTGTTACACTTGTTGCCTGTATTCAGAATGTGTTCTTACTCCCTGAAGGGAAAGCAACACTATGAAAGAAAAGCTGTGGGGTGTTTTTCCTCACTCATAAAAACTCATTTAAAAGCCTGAGTTCTAAGAGATTTCTCCACATATTAAACTCCATATTTGAATACTCCTGTTTTCCAAAGGAGAGAGACTCCAGTCAGCTACTTTGCCTGTTTTTGTAACTGTGTGAGAAACATTGAAATGAGAGCTCTATTTTGATTTCTCACTCAAGGAAACAAACCTTTAACTAGACACTCTGTGTTTCAGGCCTGCATTTCTTTGAAAAGCATGTAAAAGATACAAAGGAATTTCCCTGTTCCCCCTGTCGCCACAGTTCAGAATGTGCTCGCTGCAATGACAGCAACCCTGCAGGTGGTAGCGATAGTTGGGGGATGTGTTCTCGGTACCTGCAACAATCCCTTTCAACGCATGGAATACTATGGGATTTCTCCCTGTACTCAAGTCAGTGATTTTAAAAATCCTGTTTCCCAATTCACAGACCTTCCAGTGCTTAGCGACTTGTGTGTTATCAAAAGAACAGAAAGCGCTATCTTAATTCCTGAAATCGAGAAGCAACCTTTTCTCCCAATGCACTCTGGTTTAATCCTGCACTTCTTTGAAATACTTGTAGAAGATATGAAGAAATTTCTCCGTTTTACTTGCCCCAGTTCGGAATCTATTCTGTTTTACTCCTGGAAATGAGAACACGACTTTAGAAAACGACTGGAGAGTGTTGATCTTAGTACCTCATACAAACCCTTTTAAACACACTGAGTTCTGGGAATTCCCCTTTTACTAGGACTGGTTGTTTTAAAACTCCTGTTTTCTAAACAGAGGCTGCCGTTCCTACCAGGTTCTCTCTGAGCAAGCATCAATGAAAGGAAAGCACCGTGGTGATTCCTGACTTTGGGAAAGAAACATTGATCTACACGCACCTGTCTTCAACGGGTGAGGGCTAGGACTAGGGCTTCACTTCTGGTTAGTGCTAGGGAGAGGACTAAGACTGGGTTAGGGATAGGGTTAGGGTTAGGTATAGCTGGGACTAACCCTAACCCCAACACTAACCCTAACCCAAACCCTAAACATAATCCTAAATGTGACTCTAACCCTAAATCTTACCCCAACACTAACCCTAACACTAACCCTACACTCAAACCTAAACCTAACCCTAACCTCAACCCTATCCATAACGCTAAACGTAATATTAACCCCAACCCTAACACAAAACCTAAACCCAAATCCAAACCCAAATCCAGACCTAACACTAAACTTAACACCAAACCCAGCCATAACCTTAAGCACGACCCTAAACCTAACCTTAAATGTAAACCTAACCCCAAACCTAACCCTAAACCAAACCCCTACTCTAACACCAACCTTCACCCATCCACTAAACCCAACCCTAATCCCATCCCGAATTGTAACACTAAACCTAAACCAACAACCCACCCTAACCTTAACCCTAACCCTAAACCCAACCTTAACTCTAACCATGACCCTAACCCCAAACCACAACTACAAGACCACACCTAACCCTAACTCTAACCCTAAACCTAACTCCAACCCAAACCCTAAACCTAACCTTAACCCTAACCCTAACTTCAACCCTAACCCTACTTCTAACACCAAACGCAACCCAACCCCAACCCTAACACTAATATTAACCCCAACACTAACACTAAAAAACCTAAACCCAAATCCAACCCCAACCCCAGCCCTAACCCTAAACCTAAACCCAAACCCAACCCTATCCCTTAGCCCAACCCCAACCACAAACCTAACCCCAACCCTAACCCCTACACTAACTCCAAACTTAACCCATACACCAAACCCAACCCTAACCCCATTCCCAATCCCAACCCTAACCCTAAACATAACCCTAACCAGAAACCTCACCCTAGCCCCAACCCAAGCCCAAACCCTAAGCCTAACCTTAAGGCTAACCCCAAACCTAACCCTAAACCTAATCCTAACCTCAAGCCCAACCCTAACCATAAACTAACCCTAAAATTAAACCTAAACCTAACCCCAAAACCAACCCCAAACTCAACCCTAACCCTACATCTGACCCGAACCCTAACTCTTACCCCAACACTAACCCTAACCCTAAACCTAAACTCAAACCTAACCCTAACAATACACCTAACCCTAACCTTAACCCCAACCCCAAAACTAACCCTAACCCTAAACCCAACCCTAACCCTAACCTCAACTCTAACCTTAACAATAAGCCTAACACCATAACTTTAACCCTTACACTAACCCCAAACCTAACCGTAACCCTAACCCCAACCCTAACACAAAGCTAAAAAGTAACTCCAACCCCAACCATAAACCATAATGTAAGCCTAACCAGAATCCTAACCCTAATCCTAACCCAAACCCTAACCCTAACCCAAATCACAAACCAAAATATAACCCCCACCCCAACCCTAAACCTAAACCTAACCCCAACCCCAACTGTAACCCTAAGCCCAACACTAACTGTAACCCTAAATCTAAACCTAACCCCAAAACTAACCCTAACCCCTACACTAACCCCAACTTTAACCCATCCAACAAACCCAACCATAACCCCATCCACAACCCTAACACTAACTGTAAACCTACAACCAACCCTAACCCTAAATCTAACACTAAACCCAACCCTAACCCTAACCATGACATTAACCCCAAACCCAACCGCAACCCCAACCGGAAGCCCAAACCTAAACCTAATCCTAACCCTAAACCTATCTCCAACCCTAACCCTAACCTCAACTCTAAACCTAATGATAACCCTAACCCAAAGCCTAAACATAACCCTAAACCTGATCCTAACCCCAACCCTAACCCCAACAATAACCCTAACCCAAACCCTAATCCTAACCCAATCCTAAACCTAACCCTAACCCCAACCCCAACCCTAACATTAAACCTAACATAACTCAAAACCCAACTCAAACCCCAACTCTAACTGGAACCCTAACACTAACCCTAACCCCAAATCCTACCATAACACTAACCCTAACTCTAACTCCAAGCCCAACACTAACCCTAATCCTAACCCTAAACCTAATCCCAGCCCTAAACCTAACCCTAACCTCAAACCTAGCACAAAGCTAAAACATAACCCCAACCCCCACCACAAACATAAATGTAAGCCTAACCAGAATCCAACCCTAACCCTAACCCCAAACCTAATCTACACTAAATTCAACAGTAACTCTAATCCTAACCCCAAACCCAAACTAACCCCATCCCCAACCCTAACCCTAAACCTACAACCAACCTTAACCCTAAGGCTAACCCTAAACCCAACACTTAACCTAACAATTACCCTAACCCCAAACCAGCCCTAACCCCGCCCCAAGCCCAAATATAAACCTAATGCTAACCCTAAGCCTAACTCAAACCCAAACCCTAACCCCAAAACTAACACTAAAGCTAACCCTAACCCTAACCATAACCCTAAACTCAAACCTAACCCTAACAATGAACCTAACCCTAACCCTAACCCCAACCCCAACCCTAACCCTAACTTCAACCCTAACCCTAATCCTAACCCCAAACCCTACACCAACCCCAACCCTAACCTTAACCCTCACCCTAATATTAACTCTAACCATAACACTAACCCATAACCTAAACCCAAATCCAACCTCAACCCCAGAACTAACCCTAAACCTAACCTCAAACCGAACCCTAACCTTAAGCCCACCCATAACCCTAACTCTAAACCTAAACCCTAGTCTAACCCAAACCTTAACCCATCCACTAAATACAACCCTAATCCCATCCCCAATCCTAACCCTAACCCTAAACCAACAATCAAACCTAATGCTAACCCTAACCCTAACCATAACCCTAATCCTAACCCCAACCCCAACCCCAACTTCAACCCTAACCTTAACCCTCTCCCTAATATTAACTCCAACCCTAACACTAACCAAAACCTAAACCCAAATTCAACCCCAACCCGAACCCTAACCCTAAACCTAACCCCAAACCCAACCCTAACCCTAAGCCCAACCCTAAACGTAAACCTAAACGTAAACCTAACTGCAAACCTAACACTATCCCTAACCCTTACCCTAACCCTAACCCCTACACTAACCCCAAACTTAACCCATACACCAAACCCAAACCTACCCCATCCCCAACCTCAACCCTAACCCTAACCAGAAACCTCACCCTAGCTCCAACCCTAGCCCTAACCCTAAGTCTAACCTTAAGGCTAACCCCAAACCAAACCCTAAACCTAACCCTGAGCCTAATCCTAACCTCAAACCCAACCTTAACCATAAAACTAAACCTAAAATTAAACCTAAACCTAACTCTAACCCCAATCCCAACCCCAACCTTAACCCTAACCCTAAACCTGACCGGAAGCCTAACTCTTACCCCCAACACTAAACCTAACCCTAAACCTCAACTCAAACCTAACCCTAACCCAAAAAATACGCATAACCCTAAACCTAACCCAACCACAAAACCACCCTAACCCTAAACCCAACCCTAACTCTCTTAGCCACACCCCAGCCCTAACCCTAACGCTGACCTCAACCCTAACTCTAACCCTAAGAATAACCCTAACACGCTAACTTTAAGCCTTACACTAGCCCCAAACCTAACCATAACCCTAACCCCAACCCTAACACAAAGCTAAACAATAACCCCAACCCCAACTGTAAACCTAAATGTAAGCCTAACCAGAATCCTAACCCTAACCTCAACCCTAACCCTAACTTCAAATCTAACCATAAAGCTAACCCAAACCCAAACCCAACCCCAACTCTAACTGTAACACTAACCCTAATATTAACCCCAACCCTAAACCTAACCCCAAAACTAAACCCAAATATGACAGCAACCCTAACCCAAAGCCTAAACCTAACCCCAACCACAACACTAACCCTAACAGCAACCCTGAGCATAACCCGAAACCTAAACTTAACCCCAAACCTAACCCTAGACCTAACCATTACATTAACCCCAAACCCAAACCCAAACCCAACACTGTAACCCTAGCCCTAATATTAACCCCAAAGCTACCCCAAAACCTAAACCCAAATTCAACCCAACCCCAAATCTAACCTTAACCCCCAAACCCAAATCTAACCCTAAGCCCAACCCTAACCCTAACCCTAAATCTAAACCTAACTTCAAACCTAACCCTAATGCTAACCCCTACACTAACCCCAACATTTAACCCATACACCAAAGCCAACCCTAACCCCACCCCAAACCTAACACTAACCCTAAACCCACATTAACCCTAAAACCCAAACCTAACCCCAACCCCAACCCCAAAACTAACCCTAACACTCACTCTAAACCTAACTCAAAAACAAAGCCTAAGCCCAATCCTAACCCTAATGCTAACCCGAACCCTTTCTATAACCCTGAACCTGACCCGAATTCTAACTCTTACCTCAACACTAACCCTAACCCTAAACCTAACCCTAACCTCTAACCTAACCCTAACCCTAACAATAAACTTAACCCCAACCCCAACCATAACCATAACCTTAACCTAACACCAACCCCAACTCTAACCCTAAAACTAACCCTAACCACAACAATAACCCTAACCCAAACCTTAACCCTAACCCAACCCTAAAGCTAACACTAATCCCAAACCCAACCCTAAAGCTAACATTAAACCTGACATAACTCAAAACCCAACACAAACCCCAACTCCAACTGTAACACTAACACTCACCCTAACCATAAAACCAACCCCTACCCTAACACTTACCCTAACCCTAACACAATGCTCAACACTAACCCTAACCCTAACCCAAAACCTAAACCCAACCCTAAAACTAACCATGACCCTAACCCTCAACCCAGCCCTAACCCGACCCCAAGCCCAAACATAAACCTAATAATAACCCTAAGCCTAACATGAACCCTAAACCTAAACCCAAACCTAACACTAATGCTAACCCTAACCCCAACCCTGACCCTAATCCTAAACCTTTCCCTAACCCTGACACATACCCCAACACTAACCCTGATCCTAACCCTAACCCTAAACTCAAACCTAAACCTAACCCTAACAATAAACCTAAGCATAACCCTAACCCCAACCCTCACCCTAAACCTAACTTCAACACTAACCCTAATCCAAACCCCCATCCAAAATCCAACCCAAACCCTAACCATAACCCTAACCCTTTATTAACCCCAACCCTAACCATAACCCTAACCCTTTATTAACCCCAACCCTAACCCTAACCCAAAATCTAAACCCAAATCCAAGCCCAACCCCAACCCTAAACCTAACCCTAACCCCAAACCCCAAATCTAACCCTAAGCCCAACCGTAACCCTAATGCTAAACCTAAACCTAACCCCAAACCTAACCCTAAACCTAATCCTTATCCTAAACCTAATCCTTACCACAACCCTAACGCTAAACCCAACCTCAACCCTAACCCTAAAAGTAACAATAACGCTAACCCTAATCTTAACCCTAAACCTAACCGTAAACCTAACCCCAAAACTACCCTAAACCTCACCTTAACCCTAATCCTAACCCAACCCCTAACCTTACCCTAAACCTAACCCCAACCCCAACCCTAAAAATAACCTTAACCTAACCCTAACACCAAACCTAGCCCTAACACTAACTCTTACCCCACCACAAAACCAACCCTAACCCTAACCCTAACCCAAACCTCAAACCTAACCTGAACACTAACAATAAACCTAACCCTAATCATAACCCCAACCCTAACCCTAACTCTAACTTCAACCCTAACCCTAATCGTAACCCAAAACCCAACCACAACCCCAACCCTAACCGTAACTCTAAGCCTAATATTAACTCCAACCCTAACCCTAACCCTAAGCCTAAACCTAATGCCAAAACTAACCCTAAATCTAACCCCTACTCTAACCCCAACCATAACTCATACACTAAACACAAACCTAACCACATCCCCAACCCAAACCCTAACTCTAACTTCAACCTTAACCCTAATCCTAACCCCAAACCCAACCCCAACCCCAACCCTAACCATAACCCTAACCATAATACTAACTCCAACCCTTACCCTAACCCAAAACCTAAACCCAAATCTAATCCCAACCCCAGACCTAACTCTAAACCTAACACCAACTCAACCCTAACATTAAGCCCAACCCTAACCCTAACTCTAATCCTAAACCTAACCCCGAACCTAACCCTAAACCTAAACCCTACTCTTAGCCCAACCTTAAACCATACACCAAACCCAACCCTAAACCCATCCTCAATCCTAACATTAACCCTAACCTTAACCCTAAACCCAATCCTAACCATGAACATAATCCCAAACCCAAACCTAATCTCAACCACAGCCCAAACTTAACTCTAACTCTAACCCTAAAACTAAATCGAAACCAAACACTAACCCCAACCCTAACCCTAAACCTAACTTCAACCGTAACCCTAATCATAACCCCAAACCCAACTCCAACCCCAACCCTAACCCTAACCCCAACCCTAATATTAATCCCAAACCTAACTCTAATCCAAAATCTAAACTAAATCCAATCCCAAACCCAACCCTAACACTAACCCAAACCCCAAGTCTAACCCTAAGCACAAACCTAACCCTAACTCTAAACCTAAAGCTAACACAAAACCTAACCCTAAACCTAACCCCTACTCTAACCCCAACCTTAGCCCATCCAATAAATCCAACCCTAACCCAATCCTCAATCTTAACACTAACCCTAAACCAACAACCAACCCTAACCCTAACCATAACCCTAAACCCAACCCTACCCTAACCATGACCCTGACCCCAAACTGAACCCTAACCCCAACCACAAGACCGAACCTAACCCTAACTCTAACCCTAAACCTAACTCCAAACCCAAACCCTAAACACAACCCTAACCCTAACCCTAATTTAAATACTAACCCTAATCCTCACCCCAAACCCAACCCCAACACCAACCCTAACCGTAACCCTAACACTAATATTAACCCCAACATTAACCCTAAAGAAACCTAAACCTAAATCCAACCCCAACCCTAACCCTAAGCCCAACCCTAAACGTAAACCTAAACGTAAACCTAACCGCAAACCTAACCCTAGCCCTAACCCCTACACTAACCCCAAACTTAACCCATACACCAAACCCAACCCTAACCCCATTCCCAATCCCAACCCTAACCCTAAACATAACCCTAACCAGAAACCTCACCCTAGCCCCAACCCAAGCCCAAACCCTAAGCCAAACCTTAAGGCTAACCCCAAACCTAACCCTAAACCTAACCCTAACCCTAATCCTAATCTCAAGCCCAACCATAACCATGAAACTAACCATAAAATTAAACCTAAACCTAACCAAAACCCCAATCACAAACCCAACCCTAAACCTAACCCTAAAACCAACCCTAAACCTAACCCTAAACCTGACCCAAACCCTTACTCTTACCCCAGCACTAACCCTAACACTAAACCCAAACTCAAACCTAACACTAAACATAACAATAAACCTAACCCTAACCCTAACTCCAACCTCAAAACTAACCCTAACCCTAAACCCAACCCTAACCTAACTCTAAACCTAACCCCAACACTAACCCTCATACCAACCTCAACTCTAATTCTAACCCTAACAATAACCTTAACACATAAATTTAACCCTTACACTAACCCAAAACCTAACCATAACCCTAACTCCAACCCTAACACAAAGGTAAACTATAATCCCAACCCCAGCCATAAACCTAAATGTAAGCCTAACCAGAATCCTAAACCTAACCCTAACCCCAACCCTAACCTTAACTCTAACTTCAAATCTAACCATAATCCTAACCCAAATACAAGGCCAACCCCAATTATCAATGTAACACTAAACCAAATATTAACCCCAAACCTAACCCTAACCCAAAAAATAAACCCAAATACAACCCCAACTGTAACCCTAAACCTAAACCTAACCCCAACCCCAAACCTAACCCTAAGCCCAACCCTAAACCTAAACCTAACCCCAAATCTAACCCTAACCCCTACATTAACCCCAACTTTAACCCATCCACCAAAGCCAACCATAACCCCATCCCCGACCCTAAAACTAACCCTAAACCTACAACCAACCCTAACCCCAACCCTAACACTAAACACAACCCTAACCATGACCCTACCCCAAACGGAACATTAACACCAACCCCAAGCCCAAACCTAAACCTAATACTAACCCTAAACCTAACTCCAAACCTAACCCTAACCCCAACTCTAACCCTAACAATAACCCCAACCCAACCCCTAACCATATCTCTTAACCTGACTCTAACCCTAACACTTACCCCAACACTAACCCTAACCCTAACCCTAAACTCAAAACTAAACCTAACCCTAAATTAAACCTAAACCTAAGCCTAACATCAACCCTAACCCTAACCCTAACTTCAATGGTAACCCTATCCTAACCTCAAACCCAACCCCAACACCAACCCTATCCATAACCCTAACCCTCATATTAACCTCAACCCTAACCCTAACCCAAAAGCTAAATCCAAATACAACCCCAACACCAAACCTAGCCCTAAACCTAACTCCAACCCCAACCTAACCCTAAGCCCAACCCTAACTCTAACCCTAAACCTAAACCTAACCCAAACCTAACCCTAACCTTATGCCCTACACTAACTCCAACCTTAACCCACACACCAAACCCAAAGCTAACCCCATCCCCAACCCTAACACTAACCCTAAATCTACAACGAAACTTAATGCTATCCCTAACCCTAAACTCAATCCTAACCATGACCCTAACCCCAAACACAACCCTAACACCAAATCCAAGCCCAAACCTAACCTTAACGCTAACTGTAAACCCAACCCAAACCATAACCCTAAACCTGACCCTAACCCTAACTCTTATCCCAACACTAACCCTAACCGTATCCCTAACCCTAAACTCAAACCTAACCCTAACCCTAACCCCGACCCCAACCATAACCTTAACCTAACCCTAACACCAACATAACCCTAGTACTAACCCTAACCCCAACAATAACCCTAACCCAAACCCTAACCCTAACCCAAACCTAAACCTAACCCAAACCCAAACCCCAATGCTAACCCTAACATTAAACCTAATGTAATTCAAAACCCAAGCCAAACCCCAACTAAAATGGTAAACTTGACACTAACCCTAAACCAAACCCCAAACCCCACCCTAAAACTAACCCTAACCCTAACCCTAACCCCAAGGCCAACCCTAATCCTAACCCTTACCCTAACACTAACACTAAACCTAACCCGAACCCTAAACCTAATTCTAACCTCAACTCTAACCCTAACCCTAACAATAACCCTTATACCCTAACGTTAACCCTTAAACTAACCCCAAACCTAACCCTAACCCTAACCTGAAAGCTAGCACAAAGCTAAAACATAACCCCAACTACCAACGCAAACCTAAATGCAACCCTAACCAGATTGCAACCCTAACCCTAACCCCAACCCTAACCTTAACTTCAACCCTAACCCTAATCCTAACCCCAAACACAACCCCAACCCCAATCCTAACCCTAAAACTAACCCCAAACCCAAACCTAACCCTAAGACCAACCCTAACTGTAAACCTAAACCTAACCCTAACCCCTACACTAATCCCAAGCTTAACCCATACACCAAAGCCAACCCTAACCCTATCCCCAACCCTAGCACTAATCCTAACCCTACAACCAACCTTAACCCAAACCCTAACCCTAAACACAACCCTAAACCTAACATGACAATCACCGCAAATGCAACCCTAACCTTACCCCAAGCCCAAATGTAAACCTAATCCTAACCCTAAACCTAACTCGAACCCTAACCCTAACCCCAAACCTACCACTAATGCTAACCCTAACCCCAACCCTAACCCTAACCGTAAACCTGTCCCTAACCCTCACTTTACTCCAACCCTAACCCTAAACCTAACCCAAACTTCAAACCTAACCCTAACCTTAACCCCAAACCCAACCCCAAACCCAACCCTAACCATTACCCTAACCCTAATATTAACTCCAACCCTAAACCTAACCCAAAACCTAAACCCAAATCCAACCCCAGCTCCAGCCCTAACCCTAAACCTAACCCCAACCCCAACGTTAACCTTAAGCCCAACCCTAATGCTAGCCGTAAACCTAAACCTAACCCCAAACCTAAATCTAACTGTAATCCCTACACTAACCCCAACCATAACCCATACAGCAAACCCAAAGCTAACCCCATCCCAAACCCTAACACTAACCCTAAACCAACAACCAACCCTAAACCTAAACTTAAACCTAATCCCAACCCTAACCTTAACCATGACCCTAACCCAAAACCCAACCCTAACCAAACCCCAACACCAAACCTAACCCTGGCTCTAACCTTAAACCTAAATCCAACCCCAAACCTAACCCCAACCCTCACACTAATGGTAACCCTAACCTGAACCCTTCCATAACCCTAAACTGACTCTTACCCAAACACTAACCCTAAACTTAACCCTAAACTCAAACCTAAACCTAACCCTAACCCTAAAAATACACCTAACCCTAAAGCTAACACCAACTCTAAGCCTAAACCTAACCCTAAACCTCAATCCTAACCCTAACCATAACCCTAACCCCAACCAAAACCTTAAACATAACCCTCACCCTAATTCTAAAACCAATTCTAACCCTAACCGTAACCCCAACCCTAACAATAAACATAACCCTGACCCTAACCTAACCAGAAACCTCAACCTATGCCCAACAGTAACCCTAACCCTATGCCTAACCCTAAGCCTCACCCAACACTAACTCCAACCCTAACCCTAACGCTAACCCTAAACCCAACCCCAACCCTAACTATAATCCTAACCCTAACATTAACCCTAAACCTAACCCTAACCCCAACCCTAACCCTAACCCTAACTCAAATGCAAACCCAACCCCAACCTCAACCCTAACCCTAACAACAGCAACCCTATACCTAATCATAGCCCCAACCCCAACCCTAACCCTAATTCTAACACTAAATTAACTCAAAACCCAACCCCAATACCAACCCTAACCATAATACTAACCCTAACCCCAACCCCAACCCTAAACCGAACCCCAACCCCAACTTTTATCCTAACCTAACCCTTAGCGAAACCCTGACCTTAACTATAACCCTAACCTCAACCCTAACACTAAACCTAAAAATAACAATAATGCTATCCCTAAGCCTAACCCCAAACCTAAACCTAACCCTAACGCCAACCCTAACCCTAAACCAAACCCTAACCCTAATCCTCACCCACCCATAACCCTAACCCTAAACCTAACCCCAACCCCAACCCCAACCCTAACCATAAGCCCAACCCTAACCCTAACCCTAAACCTAAACCTAACCATAACCCTAAACCTAACTCCAAACCAAACCGTTACCCCAACCCTAACTGTAATGTTAACCCAAACCCCAACTCTAACCATAACCCTAAACCTGAACCTAAACCAAACTCTTATCCCAACACTAACTCTAACCCTAACCCTAAACTCAAACCTAACCTTAACCCGAACAATAAACCCAACCCCAACCCCAACCCTACCCATTATCCTAACCCTAATATTAACTCCAACCCTAACCCTACCCATGACCCTAACCCAAACACAGTCGTAACCCTAACCACAAGCCCAAACCTAAACCTAATCCTAACCCTAAACTTAACTCCAACCCGAACCCTAACCATAACCCTAAACCTGCACCTAACCCTAACTCTTACCTCAACACTAAGCCTAACCCTAAACCTAACCCTAATCCTAACAATAAGCCTAACCCTAACAATAAGCCTAACCCTAACCCTAAGCCCAAACCGAACCCTAAACCTATCTTCAAACCTAACCCGAATCCCAAATCCAACCCTAGCCCCAACACTAAACATAACCCTAACCCTAATATGAACCCTAACCCTAACTCTAACACAAAATCTAAACCCAAATCCAACCCCAAACCCAACCCTAACCCTAACCTAACCCCAAAACTCACCCTAACACTCACCCCTAGACTAACCCCAACTTTAACCCATACACCAAAGCCAGCCCTAAGCCCATCCCCAACCCTAACACTAACCCTAAATTAAATCTAAAACCAACCCTAACTGTAACCCTAAACTCAACTGTCACCCTAACCATGACCGTAATCCCAAGACCAACCCTAACCCCAACCGCAAGCCCAAATGTAAACCTAATCCTAACCTAAAACCTAATGCCAACCCTAACCCTAATCCCAAACACAACCTTAACCTTAAACCTGACCTTACCCTAACTCTTACCCCAACACTAACCCTAACCCTAAACTCAAACCAAATCCTAACCCTTAAAATGAACCTAACCCCAACACTAACCCTAAAACAAACTTCAATGCTAACCCTAACCCCAAACCCAACCCCAACCCCAAACCTAACCATTTCCCTAACCCGAATATTAACTCCAACCCTAAACCTAACCCAAAACCTAAACCCAAATCCAACTCCAACCCCAACCCTAAGCCTAAACCTAACCCCAACCCCAACGTTAACCCTAACCCCAAACCTAAACCTAACCCTAAATCTAACCCCTACACTAACCCGAACCTTAACCCATACACCAAACCCAACCCTAACCCCATCCCCAACCCTAACACTATACCTAAACCTACAACCCACCCTAACCCTAACACTAACCCTAAACCCAACCATAACCCTAACCATGACCCCAACACCAAACCCAGCCCTAACCCCAACCCCAAGTCCAAACCTAAACCTAATCCTAACACTAAACCCAACTCCAACTTTAAACCTAACCTCAGCCTAACACTAACCCTAACCCAAACTCTAACTATAACCCTAAACCTAAGCCTAAACTTAAACCTAACCCTAACCCTAACCCTAAAAATAAACCTAACTTTTACCCTAACCCAAACACAAACCCTAACCCTAACTTCAACTGTAATCCTAACCGCAAATCCAACCCCAAACCCAACCCTAACCATAACCCTAACCCTATTATTAACTCCAACCCTAACCCTAACCCAAAAGCTAAAACCAAATCCAACCCCAACCCCAACCTGAACCCTAAACCTAACCACAACCACAACCCTAACCATAAGCCCAACCCTAACCCTAAAACTAAACCAAACTCCAAACCTAATCCTAACCCTAACCCCTACACTAACCTGAACCTTAACCCATACATGAAACCCAACCCTAACCCAATCCCCAACCCTAACACTAACCCTAAACCTACAACCAACCCTAAACCTAATCCTAACCCTAAACCCAACCCTAACCATAACAAAGACCCTAACACCAAACCCAGCCCTAGCCCCAACCCAAAGCCCAAACCTAAACCTAATTGTTGTGGTTAGGATCTGGATTGTCCCCCAAAAGACTCATGTATTTTAATGTTATGGATTGTCTATGTAGCTGTGTAATGTTGGTGGATTGGGGTCTGGTCTGGAGGGGTGGATTACGGTTGTTGGGATTAGAGGCGTGTGAGTTAAGACTAAAGGCATGTGACTTAAAACCAGAAGCTTGTGAGTTAAGACTAAGGGTGTGTAGTGGCCACACCTTCGATACCCAGACGCAGGAGAGACTAAGACGGGGACTTGGACTAGTCTCGACGAGTAGTCTCACTTGTCTGCCTGTGTGTGATGTCGTGAGAAGCTGCCTCCACCTCTTTCTCTGACACTCCTGAATGGACTGTGACCATCTGAAACTGTGAGCTAAAATAAACCTTTCCCTTCCTAAATTTGTGCATGTCAGGTACTGAGTCACAGCAATGAAAAGGTAACTAAGACACTAATCCTAAGCCTAAACCTAACTCCAACCCTAAACCTTATCCAAACACCAACCCAACATTAACATTAATCCCAACCCTAACCAAACTCTAAACCTGACCCAAACCCTAATTCTTAACCCAACACTAAGCCTAACCCTAACCCTAACCCTAAACTCAAACCTAACCCTAACCCTAACAATAAACCTAACCGTAAACCTAACCAAACCCTACCCTGAACCCTAAACCTGTCAATAACCCTAACTCTTACCACAACACCAACCCTAAACCTTATACAAACCCAACCACAACCCCAAACATAACCATAACCCTAACCCTGATATTAACCCCAACACTAACCTTAACTCAAAACCTAAACCCAAATCCAACCCCAAACCCAACACTAACCCTAAACCTAACCCCAACCCGAAACCTAACCCGAAGCCCAACACTCACCCTAACCCTAAAGCAAAACCTAACCCCAAACCTAACCCTAACCCTAACCCCTACACTAACCCCAACCTTAACCCATGCACCAAACCTAAACCTAACCCCATCCCCAACCCTAACACTAACCCTAAACTTACAACCAACACTAACCCTAACCCTAACCCTAAACCCAACCTTAACCCTAACCATGACCCTAAACCCAAACCTAACCCTAACCAAACCCCAAGCCAAAACCTAACCCTAGCTCTAACCTTAAACCTAACTCCAACCCAAAACCTAACCCCAACTCTCACACTAATGATAACCCTAACCCCAACCCTTTCCATAACCCTAAACCTAACCCTAACCCCAACCCTAACCCTAACCTAACTCAAACCCAACCCCAACTCCAACCCTAAACCTAACCCTAACAACAATACAAACCCTAAACCTAACCGTAGCCCCAACCCCAACTCTAACTCTAAAACTAACACGAAATTAACTCAAAACCCAACCCCAACCCCAACCATAACCATAGCCCCAACCCTGACCCTAACTATAATCCTAAACCTAACATTAATCCTAAGCCTAACCCAAACCCCAACCCTAACCCTAACCCTAACCTAACTGAAATCCAACCCCATCCCTAAACCCAACCCTAACAACAACACTAACCCTAAACCTAATCCTAGCCCCAACCCCAACTCTAACCCTAAACCTGACACTAAATTAACTCAAAATGCAATCACAATCCCAACCCTAACCATAATACTAACCCTAACCCTAACCCCAACCCCAACCCTAAACCTAACCCTAACCCGAACCCTTATCCTAAACCTAACCCTTACCCCAACCCTAACCCTAATTATAACCCTAACCTCAACCCTAAACCTAAACCTAACAACATTATCCCTAACCCCAACACCAACCCTAACCTTAACAATAAACCTAACCTAAATCAAAACCGAATCCCAAACCCAACTCTAACTGTAACCCTAACCCTAATCCTAACCCCAACCCCAATATTAACACCAGTCCTAACCCTAACCTCTAGCCCATCCCTAACCTTAACCCTAACTCTAACTCTAACCCTAAACCTAACCCTAACCTCAACCCTAACCCTAACCCTAACAATAACACTAACACCCTAACTTTCACCTTTACACTAACCCCAAACCTAACCATAACCTTAACCCGAACCCTAACACAAAGCTAAAACATAACCACAGCGCCAACCACAAACCTAAATGCAAGCCTAACCAGAATCCTAACCCTAACCCTAACCCTAACCCTTACCCCAACCCTAACCCTAACTCTTACCCCAACCCTAACCGTAACCCTAACTTCAGCCCTAACCCTAATGCTAACCACAAATGCAACCACAATCACAACCCTAACCGTAACTCTAAACCTAATATTAACCCCAAACCTAAACCAAACCCAAAACGAAACCCAAATCCAACCCCAACCCCAATCCTAACCCTAAGCCCAACCCTAACCATAAACCTAAACCTAATCCCCAAAACTAACCCTAACCCTAAACCTTACACTAACCCCTACCTTAACCCACACATCAAACCCAAACCTAACCCCATCCCCAACCCTAACACCAACCCTAAACCTACAACCAACCCCAACCCTAAACCTAAACCCAACCCTAACCCTAACCATGACCCTAACCCCAAACTGAACATTAACACCAACCCGAAGCCCAAACCTAAACCTAATCCTAACCCTAAACCTAACTCCAAACCTAACCGTAACCCCAACCATAACCCTAATACTAACCCTAACTCGAACCCTAACCATAACCCTAAACCTGACCCTAACCCTAACTCTTACCCTAACACTGACTCTAACCCTAACCCTAACCCTAACCATAAACTCAAACCTAACCCTAACCCTAACAATAAACCTAACCCTAACCTTAACCCCAACCCCAACCCTAATTGTGATCCTAATCCTAATATTAACCCCAACCCTAACCCAAAACCTAAACCCAAATCCAACCCCAACCCTAAACATAACCCAACCACAATCTTAACCCTAAGCCCAACTCTAACCCTAAACCTAAACCCAAACCTAACCCATACCCTAACCCTAACCCCTAACCCTAAACCCTACACTTACCCCAAACTTAACCCACATACCAAACCCAACCCCAACAACCAACAACCAACCCTAACCCTAACCCTAAAGCAAACCCTAACCCTAACCATGACCCTAACAGCAATCCCAACCCTAACCCCACCCCAAGCCCAAACCTAACCCTAACTCTAACCCTAAACCTAACTCCAACCCAAACCATAACCCCAACCCTAACCCTAATGCTAACCCTAACCTGACCCTTTCCATAACCCTAAACCTGACCCTAACTCTAACACTTACCCCAACACTAACGCTAACTCTAACCCTAAACTCAAACCTAACCCTAACCCTAACCCTAACCCTAACAATAAACCTAACCCTAACCCTAACCCCAACTATAACCCTAACCCTAAACCTAAACCTAACCCCAACCCCAACCCAAAACCTCAACCCTAACCCTAACCCCTATGCAAACCTTAAACATAACCCTAACCCTAATTCTAAACCCAAATCTAACTCTAACCATAACCCCAAACCTAACCCTAATCCTAACCAGAAACCTCACCCTAACCCCAACCCTAAGCCTAACCCTAACACTAACCCCAACCCTAACTCTAACCCTAACCCTAACCCCAACCCTAACCCTAACCCTAACAACACTAACCCTAAACCTAACCCTAGATCCAACCCCAACTCTAACCCTAAACCTAACACTAAATTAACTCAAAACCCAACCCCAATTCCAACCCTAACCATAACATTAACCCTAACACTAACCCCAACCCCATCCTTAATCCTAACCCTAACCTCAACCTTAAACCTAACAATAATGCTCATCCTAACCCTAACCCCATTTCTAACCCTAAACCTAACTGTAACCCTAATCCTAACCACACCCCTAACCCTAACCCTAAACCTAACCCCAACCCTAAACCTAACCCTAACAATAACCCTAATACCCTAATTTTAACCCTTATACTGACCCCAAACCTAACCATAACCCTAACTCCAACCTTAACACAAAGCTAAAACATAACCCCAACCCCAACTGCAAACCTAAATGTAAGCCTAAACAGAATCCTAACCCTAACTCTAACTTCAACCCTAACCCTAATAATCCAAGTGCCATAAAATGTGTACTGCTTCTTCACGGATTGTTTATTCTTTTTATCTTGGTAGAATTAGGCCATTATTGTTATTGTTATTTTTTTTAACTTCAAAGAGCCTGTTGCTTTCTCTATGGAGGATGGCAAGGACGTTCTTCATTTATGTATACTTTTATTTAATAGGCTTTAGTTTTAGCTTTACAGAAAATTTAAACATGCTGTATGGAGAACTCCCATATACTCTTCTGTATCATTTCTCCTGTTCGTTTATGCCTCAAAATGGTCTGCTGTGTTTGTTATAATTATTGATATTTATGCTTCTATTATTAATAACTAAAATCCACAGTTCACAGGAGAGCTCATCCTGAGGGTTGTATTTTTTATGGGTGAGGACCGGTGTGTCACCGCCACAGTACCGGGAGCTCTGGCATCATCACCTGGTGGCTTCTGATGTGGTGCTGCTCCCTCCTGGGCTTCCCCCAGGGTCAGATCTGCTTCTCTGATAGTACAGCTCCTACCATGGCTTTTCGTGTTTGTAGCTTTACTTAGTGCATCTTTCTCAAGTGTATCTTTTCTCTTTTTCTTTTTAGACTTTTTGCCTTTTTCAATCATTTCTTTTAGTGGGCAAATAAAATTATGAAGGTTTTTTAAACTGAGTCTCTACTTACCACGTAAAAACTTCAGGAAGGTTGTAGTAGAAGAGTTCATTGAGTATATTTTTTTAAGGGCTAGATTTCTAACACAAAGATTATTGAGGCATTATATTTACAATTTTGTGTTAGGATACTGGTAGACTATAATCTCTTTTAGGTGGGTGATGTGTATTTCTTTTTTCTGTTTAAATTGAAAGGGGAAATTGAATTTCTGATGAAAATGTAGCTGTGTTCCGGGCTACACTCTTTCAGACTTTTCCTCTCCAGCAGGCGGAGGCCCAGGCCCTGCAGCCTCAAGTCAGCAGAACTCTCAGGCCGTGACTGACGTCATTCAGCAACTCCTGGAGCTCTCAGAGCCAGGGCCTGTGGAGTCTCACTGGTCACCTCAGCTCGGACAACAACTAAATATCACCATGGGCGCCAGCCAGGATATATTCTACAGGTGAAGCACTGTTACCTGCTGGTGTGAGGCTTTCACACTTGTGCTCTGGCGGAAAACAGGGATTGTAATTGGAAGATAGATGTGCAGGCCTTGTCAGTGTAAAGGTATTCTGGTTTCAAATGTGTTGCCTTGGAAAAGATTACAGTGAAACAAACAAATAAAAAAAAGTTAGCCGTCTTTCGACTCTGCAAGTGAATCTACTTGAAAAGAGTAGATTTTTTTCAGAACTTGTGTCTGTCCTTGTGGAGAGACTTGGCAAAATATTTCTTCTGACATACTACTTTGTGTATAGGTGTTTATGTCACACAGGGCCTGGATCCTGGGTTTCTGTTCTGGTGTGTATGGTGCAGGACCATAGGAGAGAGAAGGAGAAAGAGCAGCATGGAGTGCGCCCCTGACTCTCCACCCCTAGTCCAGAGCTGCAGTCACAGAAATTCCCCACTTCCACAGAGGTAGCCTCCTCCTCTGTGTCTATTTCTTTAAACCAACCTTTTGCTGAGAGTGGTAATGCATGCCTGCAATGTCAGCACTTTGGGAAGTTGAGCCCAGACGACTGTGCAAGTTTAAGTCCAGTCTGAACAACCTAGTATCGTCGTGAGACCCTGTCTAAGAACAAAAAATAAAATAGGGCTATGGATGTGAGTGAGTACAGGACCCTGGGCTCAATCCCCTGTACCACAGAAACACGTAGACAAAGTTCACGAAGGGAAGTTGGACAGTGGCATAATGCATCTCAGGATGTCAGGCCACAGCCAGTGTCTTAAGGTTAATCCTCTATAACTTAATGCCAACTGATAGAGTTGCAAATTTGTTCGGACATAGCCCATATTGTCCAAGTTAAGATTTCTGAAAAGTTGATTAATTTTAATTCCCTTTAATTTAGAAACATAATTGCTTAACATATTGTGTTCTGAGTGGAGTGAGATGTCAGCCATATGAGGGATATTATGGCTTTAAGGAGCCCTTCTGATAAATGATTACTTGGGCTTGTAGAACGTAGTTCTTAGAGTGGAATTAGAGTTCTGCGGGTAAAGCTTTATGGCATCTTGGGATTAATGGTGGTAGGTAGGTGTGGGCCGCTGCCTCTTCTACCTCTTAGTTTTGTTCTGTCTCAGCAAGCCTTAGGAAACAGTGGGCTGTTTTCACTTCCAGTTGCAGCACCTCCCAGCGACTGCAGCCACACCAAGACATCCACAGTGCCAGCTCAGAGTCCAGATGCCTCCAGTGTTTGCACAGTGCAAGCTGACCCTCCAGATGCAGGGCAGGACAAAGGGCAGGAAAGCCCTGAGAAGCTGGATAAAAGGGAAAAAAAAGTGATAAAGAAGAAGTCACCCTTTCTGCCTGGTAACTGAATACGCTTTGCCTGTCAGACAGTTTGGACAGCGTATGCTTGGGTGTGAGCAACGTATCCCCCTCCTCTCCTCTGAACGTGGTATGTTCACAGAATGTTCTGAGTAAGTTGTAACTGGTGTATGGAAAGGGAAAAAGCATGGCCGCTGCAGAACTGCTTGGATACACCTCTTTTCCTTAGCGGCTTTCTCTGTGGGCGGCTTCTCAGCCAGGCCCCAGGCTTGGGCCCCGTTGTTTTTCTTTGCTGGGTCTGGGTGCCTCCTACATTTTGAACCCATCACCTCCTTCATTTCCTGCTTTACATGCCTCTTGCCACAGCTTCCCGGGGCCTCCTCCTCCGCTTGCTCCTTGCCCTTGGCTGCTGCGACTGTTCGGCTCCCGGCCCCACTCTGCCTCAGGCTGCGGGCCTGTCCCACTCCTTGCCCACCTCCACTTCCTAGCTCTAGGTCCATCATCACCTCCCTGCCCAAATCTGTACTCTGGGTTCTCTTCTACTCTTGGATACAATCTGACTTTAAAGTTGGATTTCTGCTGTTCCCACATCGCTGTGTTTTCTGGACATGGCACTTTGTGAGGCTTTTCTGCTCTGCCTGCCTTCTCTCTCATCCTTCTCTGTCTAACTTGGTGGTCTTGAGCCTGGCCTTGGCACCACCGTCTTATGGAATCCCCCAGAGCATGCATCACCATCTCGCCTTGCACTGCACTTGGGGTGGAGTGGTGTTTACGTTTTCCTGTGGTGGTTATTGTGCAGGAGAACGGTTTGCCCCTTCGTGGTGACAAGCCCTTACTGGGCTGGAATGAACTTTGTTTACTTTTTAACTTTCTAGTGCTGAGCTTGACTCTTGCCTAGGAGCAGGTGTTAATAAGAAATCCTGTCTTTTGGGCAGAGCACTTCTGTATTTTGCAAATCTCTTTCATGTGTCTTGAGACATAAGTCTGTTCTCATTTTAAAGCACAGGACAATGTTACCATTGGTAACGTTGCTACTTTTAACATTGGTTGGTACTGAAGTATTTCTTCTCATTGATGACATGTGACTGGGAAGTTCTTGTTTCTTGTGCCATACAACATCGTAATCCCTTGTCCCCCTCGATCTGGTCCTCTTTTTCCCAACTTGAAAAAAAAAGCATTTTCTGATATTCACTGTTTCCTGATCTCTAGAGACAAGAGAGAGAGGAAGATGAGCTATATCAGAGCCTTCCAGATGATTATAAGTCATCATGTGTTCTGACAAAGAGATGCAGGTGCACAGTCTGTGGGAAACCTCTCATGTGTGCAACTGCTGGCTCTTTTAAAAGTAATTTTGCTATTTATAAAAGTTTTGATAGTTATATTAAGTATATTTTAATGTGTGCTCATGGCTGCACACATTAAAAAAACCTTTTAAACATTTTATTTTTCATTAAAAATCATGTATACCAGTTTCTACTGGCATGGTCTTTATAAAGGACCTAAGGTTTCAAATAAAAACATTAAGAGAGTAGATTGGTTCTGCTATCTTTTAATAGCATTTTTAGGTGAAACAGTTTAAGATGACATGTAAGCCAGCTTCTCTTGCCATCCACTTTTACTGGTATTCCCAATAGATATGCTGCAGTAAACACAAAGTCGTGGTACCAATAATGGAATTCCTGATTATAAAGAGTGTAGATAACTCATTCCTCAGTTCCTTGGGCTTTTGCTCCCTTAAATTACTGTCGAAGAGTGTTTGTTTCGTGTGTGTGTGTGTGTGTGTGTGTGTGTGTGTGTGTGTGTGTGTGTTCCCACATATAGCGTCAGGCTGCAGAAGTGCCCGACAGAGGCCTCAGTTAGCCCTGGGTGCTTCTCTGATGGGCTGATGTTCTTGCTGAGAGGACTTGACACAATTGAGCCACATGTGAGGTGGCTCATTCTCGGTATATATGAGCAGCAGGGATCAGCAAGTTCTGCATCCTGCAGGTCAGAGATGCACCTTAAATGTGTCTGAGACATGTGGAGTAATCTCCTTATGGGAACATTCCACTGGCCTGACTGGACCCCCCATACAGTCCTACCAACTTTGTGGGATAAAGTGTTTGTGGGCATTTGGATCTGGTGAGTCAACTGCTCTTTGGATGACAATAGCTAGTGTTTGTTCTGCATCCTCTCCCTCTTGATGTGCTGTGACTTCACTGCCTGTAACTGTTTGAAGGATCAGAAAATAGGCTTTCTGCAGCAATGTGCTCAAGCAGCACATGTTCTCTTCTGCTGGTTCAAGTGCACATGAGCTGATACTTGAAGTAGAGGGATAGGCATCTGTTGCCCTAGAGATACTTGTGTCTTGTAAGTGTGCCTGGTCTGGGTGATAGGAGAGAGGAGCCCCTGGAGTCTCTCCCGTCATCACCTTGGGTCTGTGTCTAAGCAGGTGGGAGGGGTGGAGCAAATAATCCTGTGATGAGGCAATACAAACACTCCATTGGGTGCAGCTGAAGCTTCTTGGGGGTGTCCAACGCAGTTCAGAGAACTCGGGTGGAGCCTTGTCATTTCATGGCATGCCTGCGGCTGGGTGCGCTGAGGGCTCCTCTGATGAATCCCTCAGCTTGCTTGAGAGCATCTACCTGAGGTGCCTGCCTTTCTTCATTTCATGTCAAGAGCAGTTTTTCTTTAATTTTCCTCTCCAGTTATTTTTATTTCTATGTATTGGTGATACATAACGACATCTAGCTTGAGGAACTGGTGCAGGTATATATTGCATCGTGGTCCTTTTTACTTCCCCTCCATCCTCTCACGGCCCCTTCTCTACCTGTTTTCTTCCTTCAGTCCTTTACTTTGCACTTGGACTCTTCTGTAGTTTGTTTTTTCTCGTATTAGATAAACCATGTGCTATTTAGCCCTTTATGTCTGACTCATTTCTCTAAGCAGTAAGGTCTTATAGAGGCTTCTATTTTCCTGCAAATGGTGCAAATATCATTTAATGGGATTATCAGCCTCTCCGTTGCTACACTTAGCATGTTCCTCCTCATTAACACATTCCTCCTTTCTCATGGTACACACTGTTAATTTTCAGCATTCCGCCTGTCTCATAAATAGTTGCTTATTGATTTTCAGCCAGGACTGTAACCGTTCCAGGCTGAGAAAGCTCTAGTAAGTCTGTATTCTTCTAAGAATATCTTCAATGAAGGCATTTGTTTATTTATTGAGAGTTGCCTAGTGTAGAGAACAGGCCAGGGGTTCTGTATGCCTTTGCACCAAAAGGTTGCAGAAACCTGTAGTGTCCGTTGATGGTGCCAAAATGTAGCCGTGGAAAGCTTGCTTTTCACATCTGGTTGCAGTTTCAATGAATTCCAATAGAACAGGTTCCGTTGGCTAGTAGGAACTGACTTCTGACTTGGACCAAAGTCCAAGTTGCATCCTGCAAAGTGTTAGCCCTTGAACCGTCACCAGCTAGGTGAGCACAGTGAGGTTGTACAAGAACACCTGCTCACATGTCCAGCAATCTCCCTGTTGCTTCCCCTGGCCCAGATTGCACAGTCTACCAGGGCTGCAAACAGAACCGAGAAGTCAATGCTGAGGCTTTTGAAGCACCAGCCTCTTTTCCAAAAATCAGGTTTTGCCTACTACTCAATGTGCCTAAGTGCATATAGCTATTTGCTGGTACAGATACTGTGAATTATTTCAAAATGTGAAGGTAATCATAACACCATCTGTATTAGGTGCATGCTGTGTTCATAAGTCAGTCAGTACAGAGCCACTTTTGTTTCAGAATCTCCAAGTGCCTCTAAGCATTCCTGATATCCTCATTCTTAATTATTTAATTTAGCCAACTGCTAGTGACAGCCTCTTTACACGTGCCCAGGCTGGGACATCTTCCAATTCAATTTTGGAAAACCCCAGCAAACTGGAGTATGTGACACAAAGACTCTACTCTCTTCATTTTGGCATTTTGGTCCATTCCTTTATTTACAATTTCAGAGAACCAGTAATAGGCACTTTCATGTGGAATTTCTATCCATGTGTGACCCAGCAGCACTTTTATGAACCTGCTGTTTGCTCTAAGCAATAAGTCTGTAAAGAGACAAAGTCCTAGAGTGTTCCATGTCAGATATGCTATTTCTGAGTTAGTATACTTTAAATTCTGTAATATCTAGTACCATGACTCCACCAGGTCAGGAGGCACTGATCTTCATGCTTTCTTTATTAGCATATTTTTATGAGCTGGCTTGATGGTATGTACCACGTCATGATTAGTCAACCTTGAATCAAAGGCTCCACAGAGGTACAGATTTTCCTGTTGAAATTTTGGTGCACATTTGGGCATCTTAATGAGAAATTCTGTAGTAACAACAACAACAACAACAACAACAACAACAAAACAATAATAATAATAATAAAATCCCAGAAACTGTGGGCTGCTTTCTTGCATAAAAAAGTCTTTTCTGACTGGAGGGTCAACACCTGAGTTGGTTGCAAGATTTGTGCAGTGTTTTCTGTTTAAGTCCTTCACAAGTGGTTAGTTCAGATTTTTTAAAAACTTGATATTGTTTGTAAAAGCAGAAAACCTTAGCTGAGCATAATGGCATGGACCTATAATCCTAGCACTATGGAGGCTGAGGCAGGAGGATTGTGAGTTCAAGCTCAGCCTAGGCAATTTAGTAACTTAGAAAATTGTCCCAAAATAAAAAATAAAAATGTACTGGAGATGTAGCTCAGAGTGAAGGCAGTAGGCTCCATCTCCCGTATCACAAACCAACCAACCAAACAAAACCTTATGTAGCTGTCACTGTGTGTTGTCTAGGTTCACATTCAGGGATTACCTGCCAGGCATCTAGGAGAATCTTTTGATTCTCCGAGTAGGCCAGGATCTTTAGTCTGAATTAGCATTTAGATTCTCCCCATAAAGGGCTTGCCCAGTGCATCCCTGGTGCTATATTAGGAGTTTTCTGATTACAGCCAGTGTACTCCCTGATCCCCATAGAACCCACTGACGTCGTCCCTGTCACTGACTTTTTTTCCCTCTTCCACTGCAGAGGTCTGGCAGCAGAGAGCTGTCCAGGTCTTTCTCGTCCTGTACCATGGCTGCCACTAAGCTGGGGATGGAGCTGGCTGGGCCTGCCGTCTGGTGCCTTTTCTTGAGTAGAAGCTGACTGAGGAGTGAAGAGAACACATCTGGCTTTCCTCCTCTCCTGCCAGAAGCTGTTCCATTTCCATGGCATATAAGGCTTTGCCTAGGCAGTCCTGCCGGCATCTCGTGTGTAGTCTTGGAACTCTCACCAGACATGCCATGCCCTGGCTTTTTTAGGTCTATATTTTTTGGAACATCCTTCAGTTTTGGTCTTTGCTTCTTCTTTGGTCTGGTAAATGTACTTCCAATCAAGTCCTTCTTGGCAAGGCCTTTGGAGTGCATCTAGAGGGCCATCTCAAAATTTTCCTCCCCATGTGATTGGGGTTGTCTTTGCAAGCACCTTTTGCTTACTGGTTACCATTCACATTTGGTTATATTGCAGTGTCTGCCCTCCTATAGAGACTTCAGGGGAGAAGCATGACTTGTCTGATATTCTTTGAGCCTGCCATGGTCCTAGCCATGTAGGAATGCCTTTATGGAAGTAAAGCTGGGAGGACAGACATATCTGAGCAACAGCACGCAGGCTCCAGGACCAAAGTAGTACCAAAGTACTATCTACTTACCCGTTGATCCTGGACCAGTTGGTTAGCCTTTAAGATGTGTTTTCTCAGATACAAATGAGGGTAACGTTGGAGTAGATACAAGAGAATTGAGGGAGAAAATCTACCTACCATGTGGAGCACAGTGTCACACATGGAATGACATAACAAATACATATGTTTCATGTAGTGTCAAGCAGAGGCATCTTTTATCATCTCTTAAACAAGCATAGGCACCTAGATTGTTTTTAGCAGATTGGTACATATGCGTTTATTTTTCTTCTGATTATCTTATTTTTCAAAATGCCTGAGTAGGGTTCTGTTTTATAGCTATATAATAATTTGTTTAATCAGTCTACTATTTATTCAGTGAATGGGCATTTAGATTGTCAGCAGTCTTTTGCTAAGATAATACTACAGTAGATATGTTTATAGCTGTGTCATTTCAAACATGTGAGTTTATCTGTCAGGTACATTTCTGGAATTATCAAAGGATTCAAAAGATAACTTAGATTGTTTTAGATGTTTGAAAAAATTTTTCTCTTAACAGAAATGCTCCATGGAGCTGAGGGCCTAGCGTGGTGAGGCCCTGGGTCTGATTCCTTAGTGCCACTTAAGCCGAGTGTGGTAGTGCATGCCTATAATGCCAGCACTCTGGAGGCTGAGGTAGTAGGATTATCATGTATTTGAGTTAGCGAGTTTAGGACCAGCCCTGGCTACTAAACCTTGTCTCAGAAAAAAAAAAAAAAAAAAAGAGGAAGAAGAAAGGTTTCACAACAATTCAGTGGTACTTTTTATCAGAGTGTCTCAGAATGTTCACATGATAATGCATTTGCCTTCTCTGCATACTTTTTCTGGTACTTTCTGAGTGACTTGACTCTAAATTTTATGTCAGTGTGTATTTCCTGAAACCTTAAACATCCTTTCATAAGCATAGAACAGCCATCAACATTAGGAAATTAAAAATTGTACAGTGCTCTTGTCTGTTCTACACACCTTAAGCAAATATTATTTATTTTCTTCAGAATTTTGGCACAAAAATGAAACTGTGTACTTACTTGTAAATTTTGATAAATCCTCTCAGTTTTCTTCCACTGAGCTGAATGAATTTATTTACCACCCATTACAGTGTATTGGAGTACCTTTTCTTTTTAATCTCTTTATAGGTTGAATTCGCATTTGTTTTACAAGGCAAAGGTCAAGCTCTTCGTTACAGAGCATCCGCATTTTTGTTACTTCTTAATTTCATTTGCTATAATACCTCAGATAGGATAGTATTTTGTAATCAATATTTTTGGCATATATTCCTTTTTTAGTTAAAATATTTAACTTGAGAGGAATGTTTTCATATAGATGTTTGTCAATGTTTTATGACCTTTGTCTTGTTTGATATTTGGACTTTAACACCAACTTTATGGAAACAGCTTATTCTTTTATGTAATATTGCCATGTTTTTCTGTTCTGATAAGTGGAAAAGTCCTTATACCCCACGAAGCTGCCTCCTGCCTTGGGCCCTGGGCCTCTGACTGACTCCGTTTAGGCGGCCCATACCCCAGGACATCTGCATGAATACACCAAGAAGTCCCTGGTCCCAGACCAACCCATATCCAAACACCTTCCCATCGTGCCAGTGTTGAATCACCCTCCACAATCCACAATGCATATTAATCTTTGCCTTCCTTCAGCTGGGTGCTGCAACCCATTTTGGAGGGAATTAAACCCATTGTGGAGCCCCAGGGTATTAAAGCCACGTTTCTGACTAACCTGGTGTTCCAGCACTCTGCTTAGCAAAACCTTATGTGTTCTAAACTCAGTCTTTGATGGAGTTTAGTGGATGGCTTCTTTCATGAGTCTTTTCATGGCTACTTCCCTGTCTTAAATTGATTCAAAATATTTACGTTAGTTTCTGTCAAATGAAAACATTACAGTGTATCCTTATCCACCTTATTCACTGGATCTGTGATTTCTGGCTTTTATCCAATAAAAATGTCTAAAGACGTACATATTTTGAATTGATTCCAAACATCAAGGCAGTCCTGACAGTATATCAAAAGACACAAAAGAAAACTTTCAAAACTGTTTCAGGGAGTAGTAAGTACAGGATACTTGTATTTGAGTTGAGAGGGAGTACTGTAAGGGGGATTACTGGCAATCCATCTTAGTATAGTATCGTTTTTTTTGAAAACTTAAATATTTATTGTGATTTTCCGTCACTTCTTGTATTCCACTACAATATTTACCTGGATGTTTTTGCAAATTTGCACTTCTGTGCTACTGAGCGTTTTTAGAAGAGGTCTGATACCCAAGGTTTACCTGTCTTGCACACTTACTAACTAGGATGCCTATGCTTCTCTTGATTATCTCTTTTTCCCCCACCCATTTTTATTAATATATATATGTATGCAATACATAATGCTTACAGTGGACTTGAGTATTTTGTGCACATACATATCACATCAATATTACGATCACTTTCCCTCCCCATTTTGGCCCTCCCACACCCTCCCCATCTCCCGTGACTCCCACTGTCACATTCATCTGGTTCTATAGAATGCCTGTGTTCTGGGTTTCCCAAATTAGAAAACCCTGTGATATCTAACATATTTAATCTTGTGCATCTGACTGACTTTACTGTTCAAATCACCGCTTTTTAGCTCAGATTCCCACCCCTAGAGTGGGCTTCAGTGGCCATATCTTGATACCTCTTCTCTGGGTCCAGCAGGGCCCTTTATCGGGATGTTGTGCCAAAAGTTCTTTTTTTTTTCCTGTTATATCTTTGTTGGCGTTCTTTAACATGGCTTTACCCACCAGTTTGCATAAGAAAAGAACTATAACAATCAAATGATTCAAATATCTCTCTTTTTAAAAAAAGTGTATTGTCGATTATTTCTCATATTTTTGGGATACAGTTATGCTGAAGTTCCAAAAATATTAGGTTTTAAAAACCCAAAACAGTTTTCTTAGTATTTGTATGTAAGTGATAAATTTAAACTGGATAGAATTGAAGTTTATGTTCCATCTTTGCACTATCATCTCTGTTTCCTCACATTTCAATAGGAAATTTTTTCTTGTGGATATTGTCTCTAGTTTACACTCTGTGTTGTTATCTTGTGTCATGGCATTGACAAGTAACCTAGAAGTAGTCATAATTGACTTTTTCCATGGCTTTAATATGGTTACTTTTTGAATTTTCCTGTTAAGTACTGTATTGGGGTAATGTTCTAATCACTGCTTCCTGCTTTTAGATAGCATTAAGACGAGATGCTGAGTTTTAGAAAATCTTTTTCCTCTTGATAATTTTATGTTTTTTTTCCTACCAAATCTATTAATATTTTCTGGGGAAGAAAGCTGCTGCCCAACGCTGAGGGAGTTTGTTTCATGGAATATAATCTCTAGCTTTTTAGTTCTTTCCCTTTGTATCAGTCAGAAATCTGGGTTTAGGTGTTTTTTTGCTTGGTTGGTTGGTATTTTTTACCAAATATATGGTGGCCACACTTACAGACATTTTGGCAACTACCGGTTTACAGTCTGTATTACAGTCTGTTCCCCCAAAATCATTAGAACTGTGACACTTTTATGCTATAACTTTTTATATAATTCAAGAAATTTAGAAACGGCGGATAGAAATCTTCCTGTCCAAACAAAGGATGGACTTGGGAAGCATGGATGACAGGGTATGAGGCTTTAATTTTCTTTTGCAAAAGGGGGTCCCTCCCAGGTGCAAGTGGAGAAGGAGACGACCAAGTATGGTCGGAGGGAGCTATATTCCTAGCTCGCAAGGCCCTCCCCCCCCCGTTTCCCATTGGCAGGATTCACAGTCTTCCCGGGAAGGTCTAAGACATTGGCTCAGGGCCACATTTATCACAACGTTACATCCTAATCCCTCATCCCTCCTTCCTGCCTCTGTCTGGTCACCTGATCCGGTATGGCGCGAAAATGTAAAGATCCACCATCTTGAACAATGTGCCACCATTGCCGCTAGGTGACGCTCACAATTCCCCCCTTTTCTTTTTTAACTATTTGGCACATTTTCATTTACTCTTAAGACTTAGTTGCCTCTCAAATCCCTTTGGTAAGCGCTAAGTGACTCTCAGATTTTTTTTAACATATCATAACTTATTTTATCACGAGTAGGCTGCAACCGGTTAGTCAGTCAGGCTGCCCTTTTGGCGTGATTCAAGGGTTTGTCCCTTGAAGATTATTTTTATAAGCCCTTGAATTAGGCCCTTGATACAGAAAATAGTATAATAACCCAGGGCTATTACTAGTCCTCCAGCCAGTATGGTGAGGAAAGATAAGGCAGATGCCAATACTTCCCTTATTTCTTTAAGCCAGTACTGCCCATCCAACACGGCATAAATTTTCCTCCTCTTGGCTAGGATCTTCTGTATTAACCTGTTTGTTTTCCTTGTCATCCTACTGGTTGTATCTAATTGTTTAAATACGTTTTTGACAACATCCCCTGTGTAATTAATGGACTTCTGTTGGTTACAGAAGACATCATTTACCCAGTCTAGATTTCTCTTAGCCATATTGAGCCTATTATTAGAAAAATTTCTAGGGCTAGAAGATCTATTAAGGATTACAAATCTTTTCTTAGTCTAAAATAGAGCTGAGGCCTGTATGCCAGAATGGAATGGAGAGCCAATTGGACCGAAGTGTAGGTCTCATCCCAGTCAGCCATGAGGTTCTCAAGCAGTGCCCTCCTGGAGTACCACCAGACACTTGTTTGGGCCCCAGTCAGAGCAGACTGGTTGTTTGATTTCTCATAGGACAGGCCTTTATCACATCGAGACATGATTCCCACGAACGACGGCTAACGTCCCTCCTGCCTGAAGAAGCATGAGGTATAGTTAGTGTCAGGGAGTGAGGGTCCAATGACTTCTGGGGTCCTCTGCCTTGGTCCCTTAGCATCTGGGAACTGCAGTGGCAGCATCCAGCAGGATGCATTACCCCAGGCCTCATTGTCCTGTGAGAGAGAGACCACATATTTTATGCCCAAGGAGTCTGGGGTCCCTTCAACGGGAAACAGGGTGACCTGAGCCTCCGGCCATCCTGTCACGCCTGCATAACTGGTGCTCTTATTAAGGGCGTGCACAGAATATCTGATCCATTCCAATTGGGCACCCAGGTTTTTGTATGTAACCCTTTTCCCTATAACTTGTTGTTGTAAGCCCTTGATATTTATCTTATTAATATTTGTAACCCGTAGTTAGTTACATTTTCACATGGCACAACCAGACTAACATCAAACTGAATTTCAAAAGAAACCATAGGACTGGGCTTTGTAACATTTGTAAAAATGCAATTCACAGCCCCCATAAGACCTATGAGTAGTATTATGACCTCTTTAGTGTTAGCTTTATGCCACTGGGATGCACGCTTGATGTCCATTGTTTTTCTCGGCTGATAGGCTGGATGCCTTTAACTCGAGTGTAATGAGTCCAACCTTTTTCTGCCGTCCGTACAGCTGTCTCTGTGGTTAGAAGCACCTGGTAGGGCCCATCCCAGCTGGGTTCGAATTTATCTCCTTTCCAAGTCTTGATTAGCACCAGGTCACCAGGCTGGAAGTGATGTGCTGTGAATTCAAGGAGGTGTTTGGGTGAGAAGTCCCTTTAGCCTTAAGGAAGACAAAGTGGAAGAGATGGATAACACATATTCCCTGAGAAATTTGTCCTTAGTCTCCATGGTGGGGAGGTCTGAAGATGCACCCAGGTATGGCAATCCATACAGCATCTTATAGGCTAATAACCCTAGGCCCTTTCTAGGTATTGTCCTAATTTTAAGGAGAACTATGGCACGGGGTTATGAAAGTCCCACTTAATCTGTAGTGCTTTCATAATACCCTGTAACACTGTTGATGTGAAATGACTACCATTATCAGAGTCCACATGTTCAATCAGACCAAACCTGGGGATAATATGCTCCAATACCACCCGAATCACAGTTCCAGCAGTGGCATTTACTACAGGATAGGCTTCTACCCATCCAGTTAAATGATCAACTATAACCAGTAGATGTTTTAGCCTACCCACCCTTGGCATTTCCGTGAAGTCCACCTGGATACTCTGAAAGGGCCTCAGCCCTGGGGGTCTTCCCCCTTGAGCTTGTTTTCTCAAAGTTTTTTATTAATCTTTTGGCAGATAATAGAACTCCTACAAACCTGCTTGGCTAGAGTATAGATACCCATACACCCATAGACCTTTAACAGTGTATCTCCCATAGCCTGTGCTCCCCAGTGACCTCCCCGGTGTAACACTGACATTAGTTCTCTCATAACAGGTTTGCTAAGCATCTTCCTGCCATCAGGCAGGACCCAGTTTCCCTCTTTGCCCTGAGAAGCACCTATTTCCTTCATCTTTTTTATTTCATCTGCTGTGAACACAGGCTTAGGAATGGCCTCAGGTATAGCTGGGATGAGACTGAGGACCTTGATCTCATCTTCCAGGGAGGCCCCCTTGGCTGCCTCGTCTGCCAGCCTGTTTCCCACAGCCTCAAAAGAACTTCCCTTCTGATGTCCATTTATATGGGT
>PVKB01006646.1:0-55728 GCA_004027205.1 Ctenodactylus gundi
TGCAATAATTCTCTTGTCATATTTATCCCTGTATGTTTATTTACCATGCAAAAACTAATTGTTTTTCCTGCCACATTTTAAAGTGCTTTTTATGGTTTATGAAAAAATATTAATTCATATAACAAAATTAACCTAATTGGTTTCTCTACATGTATTTGCTGAATCTCTTTGAAGTTTAAGGGATATGGTATTTCAGTGTCTTCTCTCTGAAATTATCTATAGATATTATTCTCTCTTTATACTGTTAATAAGGTGTTTGATTGCAAAATAACCTTGCGCTTACTATTAATTAATTTTACTTGGAGAGCTTTTTGCTATTAAATATTATGTGCTTAATAGCTTTTGAAGCCACACTTAATATTTTTCTAAATTGCTAAGAATATTTTACCACAGGATAGTTATATCTTATGGTTTCAATTGAAAGTATTTATATCTAATTTTTAGTTTTCTAAGAATACTGTGCTATATTTTTAGTGGGTAGAATTCTAATCATTCATTGTTATTTTATGAGATTATTTGGACTACGTACATTAAACTTGCATTTATTTTTGATAAATTAGAAAATAGCGTTTTTAGTGTCATAATGTTAAAATTTTCAGCTTACATGTACACTAAAATGTGTTTCATAAATAAATAAACAGAATGAAATAGTGTGTGAACTGAGAAATGAAAGGATAAATGGAAGAGCGCTAATATCACCTAGAGGAGCTGACAGATGAAACGACAGATA
Organism: Ctenodactylus gundi; assembly: GCA_004027205.1. Taxonomy (NCBI): domain Eukaryota; kingdom Metazoa; phylum Chordata; class Mammalia; order Rodentia; family Ctenodactylidae; genus Ctenodactylus; species Ctenodactylus gundi. The sequence goes on from PVKB01006646.1 coordinate 731, forward strand.
GAGTTTAGGTGTAAATGAATAAACACAGAATTGAAGGTGGATGTATTAGAAACAGAGTCTTGATCTGTCGTCGGGCTGGTTCTGAAGTCATTACGAAGCTTGGGCTGGTCTTGAACTGATGGCAACCCTCCTGCCTCATTCCCTCAAGTGTTGGTGTTATTACGCTCAGCTGATGTGCTGGGGAATCAAACTCAGGGCATTGCTCTTGCTAGCCAAGTGCTCTAACTGCAATGCATTCTTTCAGCCCTGGGAATTTTATTGTCCATGGCTTAAACACTTTAATACAAATTCTCCTAAATGTTAATGTTATAGGCCAACTTTCAAAAACCCACCATGAACCAATTAAGGCAAGATAAGGATCTTTATTGACGCCGGACCAAACCTGCTTCTCAGGGTGAGAATGCAGAGAACGGCCCTGAGCCAGGACAGCAGAGGGTTGATATAGGGTTTGGGAAGGGAAGGTTCCCTGGAAGGTGACATAGGTACAGCATTATTACACAAAACCAGTCACAATTACGTAGCATCCATAGTCACAATATTAACCACTTAAAATCTATAGGGTGTTCATTACGTTTGGTGGGACCCAATCACACAAAACTGGGGTTCTTTGATAATAACTAATTATGAAGTGGGCTTAAGGGCTCACGTGGGGCTGAACTGTCTATCAGCCCATCATCCGTGTCTGGTCTCTGGAAGGCGTCTTAAAGATGGATGGGAGTTGATACCGCGCTACCCATTAACGTACCATGGCGCCAGCGAGGCACCAGAAGTGAGATAAAAAGATGAGAAATAAGGTCCCTGTTCCTAAGGGTTACAAATCATCACAGCACCCAAAGTTCAGGAGAGTGCCAAGCATGCCCTAGGGTCACTCCCTGGGCTCACTCAGTACTCCGATGAGTGTCACAGCAATCCTCATCAGTTCTTTACAGCTAACCCTCCTCAGCACTGACTTAGCCCATCAGAAAAGGCTCTTTGAAATAGCGCTCAGAAGAATAGCACAAAATAGAGTCACTTAAGTTAATGATCTATAACTAAACCAGTCCAACTAGCAAACACTTCGTTATTGCTTACTTATGTCATTCTTTGATTCTGTTGTCTTTTATTTCTACTCTCAATAAATATGGCTCCACTGTGCTCATCACGGCACGTGGCTGCTCGGTCCTTGAGGGTTCTGCTCTCAGTGCCCATTGTTTCCATCTGTCTTAGCTCAAATAAACAGGGCTCTGAGCAAGTCCTGAATCTCTGGCCACTTTTGATGCGTGACAAAAGTTGATTTTTAGTTTTACTCTTCTAACTTTCGGCAGCATGAAAAAGGTGATTTTGATTCCTTTATACTTGGTCACACATGTTTGTGGCCTACATCATGCTCTATTTCAGAGAAAGTTCCATGTGCTGCTGAGAAGAAGGTGTATTGTGTTGTTTCTGGATGAAACACTCTGTAAATATCTCTTAAGTTTACTCAATAGTGTTGTCTTTGCCATTCTCTAATTTCTAGGAAAAATACCCGACACCCACAATTCTCAGGAGGAAATATTTGCTTTAGTTTGCCATTTCAGAAGGTCTCCGTTCATTGATAGGTGGGTTGCTGTGGTAGAAACACACGGGGGACCGTGAGTGAGCTGTTGTTATCTTCTGATAATGAGCTAAAATAAACCTTTCCTTCCCTAATTTTGCGGACTCTGGGTATGGAGTTCACGCAACAAAAAAAGTAACTAAGACACCTACATTTCAAAACTAACTATGTCATCTTGAAGTCATTAATTTTACTGTATTATTCAAGTTTTGGGAAGCTTAATTTTTTTCTAATTTAAAATTAGGCAGTTAATCACTAAGAAGTACCTTAATGTTGAATTTGAAATAATTCTCATGAATTAAGAAATATGAACATATTTAATTAATGACTACACATCTTTTTTCAGACTTCTCACCATTGAAAGATAAGATTATTTTCATTGTGACAGGTAATGATCATTTATCCATATGGTATATATTTTTTAGTGACAGTGTAGAACAAATATACATTAAAATTTGTACTTGGGTAGCATACTCTATTGTAAAATGTAGGATACTGGTGATCATAGTGACTTTTAAGAAAAGACAGGATGTTAGATATTACCATACTACTGCTACATCACTGAGAGCCAATGAAATTTGTCCAGATTTCCTCAATTTATGATTTATTATTATCGTTCCCGTTTTGGTGTCATAGGATGACGCACTAAAGTGATAATCTGGGGGCACATGTGACATTTGTGTGCAAAGTATTTTAGAGAAAGATTTGCCTCTTCATGTTGAATTCTCTACAGTACAGCACTTGATTTTAGTAGATTTCACAGTGCCTGGATTAGAAATCCACATATGCAAAATCAGGAGAGCAAGTAGCTGTCAATTTAAACATGTTATTTTCTGCATTCCTGATGTGAAAGAAATGAAAAATATGAGTTGCTCAGAAATAAGAAAAGATGCTAATGTGGGGAGATTTTGAGGCTTGAGTAATTTATATTGAATCGAGGGGAAACGTACTCGGTTACCAGACCAAAACCGACAAAACCTAAGAAAATTAGGTGTGACTCAAAATTTAGAGACAAGTGACCATAGGCAACTTACATCACGGTTTTCCCTATGATTTGGTATCATAAAATTATTAAACTATTATATTCTTCTTCTTATTGAATTACTATATTGTGAAAACATAATTCATATTCCTTGAAATGTAAAATACGGGGTATAAATATATACTTTTATAGGAGCTGAGAATTCATTGCAAGATCATTCTACTCTCAGATACACACAGGACTCAATTATTTTTTCACTTTGAGATAAGTTGTCACCTAGTATCTGTGCTTGTTTCAAACAAGTGACCGTCCCAGTATTTCCACTAGCTATGATTTCAAACGTGCACCTCTATTTGCAAACAGATATAGATTTAACGAGCATCAATAAGCGAAGCCCAGATTTTGGCTTTAGAAAAAAAGAGAACTTCCGGAAATTCTAAATCCCCTTTTTCTGTGTGGAAAATTCCACAAATACATGTGAGTTGGGCTTGAGAGTACCATGGTAAGGGGGAGTTTTGAGACTTTGTGATTGAATTCCTTGGGATTTGTGAAAAAGACGAATTTAAGGGAAGAAAAAAAATCCAGGATAAAGGTCAAAGTGAGAAGGTAATTTTACAAGTTGTAGTAATTTATGATTATTTGAGAAAAAAAAATTAGAGCCTGTTGCTCATTGGGGTAAATCCCATGTTGTACTCTACTATGTTACTGTAATAATAGTCCACCTTTGCCTCAGGCCATATACGTATTTGAAAATTTTTTTTTTTTAACTCATGAAGGCTTCCTTTCTTCCAGAAAGAATTTTATTTCTGAACCCATGTAGAGAATTACTATCTGGCCTTAGCAAAACAATGTAGCACTTGGGGACAAAGATGCATCCCAGCAGTCCTGCACTGGAGGCCAAGATGGAGAAGACCTCCATGGCCACCATGACCTTTCCCTGGGTGCTGTGGTACACGGGCAGGAAGGTGACCCACACGCTGCAGAACACCAGCATGCTGAAGGTCAGGTACTTGGCTTCATTGAAGGTGTCGGGCAGGTTCCTGGCCAGGAAAGCCACCGTGAAGCTGCCCAGGGCCAGGGAGCCCAGGTACCCCAGGACGCAGTAGAAGGCTGTGAGGGAGCCCTTGTTGCACACGATGATGATGTGGCCGTGTTCAGAGTGGGTGTCGGTGTCAATGAAGGGTGGGCTTGTTCCCATCCAGATGCCACAGAGAGTGAGCTGGATCAGGGAGCAGATGGGGATGATGGAGTTTGGTGCCCCAGACACCAGAAATTGCCTCATTCTTCTGTCTGGAGTAGTGACCTTAAAAGCCAGAACCACAGTGAAAGTTTTGGCCAAGACAGTAGAAACAGCCACAGTGAACACAATTGCAAACGTGGTCTGCCGCAGGATGCAAGTAGATGTATTGGGACGACCAATGAAAAGCAGGGAACAGAGGAAGCAGAAGGCGAGGGATACCAGCAGGGTGTAGCTGAGCCCCCGGTTGTTGGCCTTGACTATGGGGGTGTCTCGGTGCTTCACAAAGAGCCCCAGAACAAGAGCTGTGAGAACCGTGAGGCTCAGGGCTGTGGCAGACAGAGCCTTCCCCAGGGGGTCTTCATAAGACAGAAAAGTCACAGATTTTTGAAGGCAGTAGTTTCGCAGAGGGTTGGCATATTGATGGTCTGGACACTTGACACACTCTTGCATATCTAAGAAGACATTTTGTTGTTGTTAGTTGGTTCTCTCTTACTTACAGACCAACCCCCAAAACAACCTTAGATATTTTTTGAACCACATTAATTTTTTTGTTTGTTTTCCTTTCCCAGTTCACTCCTTAAATATCAATATATTTACTTGACAACTCTCAAAAACAAAACTAAAGGTAATAGATGTCAAGGAAGAAATGCAAAAAGCAAAGACACATAAATTTTATTTCTAACCAAATTAAAAACTTTTAAAGATGGCACTGGAAGCATCAAAAAGACATAACAGCAAGAGACATTCTGAGTCTCCTAGAAAAGTAGAATATAATATTTTGGCTACTTTCAACATTTCAACCAACAATTTGTACCACACCTCGTCTTTTGGACACGATACGCATGCTACTACATCTGGAAAAGCTTTAACAATCTATGACTTTTTTTTCCCAAAAAATCACTTAATAAAGTGGATATTTCGATCAATAGTAGTTTTAACTTTTTTATTGCTTTCTCTACCCAATTCGATCATTTCAACTTTGCAACATTAACTTTAATATCAACGATATTATTTCCTCTACTTATCCTGAATCAACGGAAATTAGGAATAAAATCCTGGTCGTTAATGGTATGTTGTATTATTTTGTTATTCACCAAATACAAACCTATGTCTCAAATCAAGGACAGTCTCTCCGAACACGTGTCTATTTCCGTAACAACCGTTGAAAAAGTAAAGACATAGCCATCTTTGTAATCGATGTTATACAGATGTGTCTTAAAATGCATACAATATTGGCATTTATTGTACTATATTGTATTGCATATTGAAGACGGAACTTTGAGACTGTGGAGTAGAGAAAATTGTGAGAAAGCATTCTTCTCTGTTGGTTTCGTAGATAATCTATGCAGACAGATAATAGCTTTCACCTATAAATCCAGCCACTCAGACGGATGAAACGAAAATTAAATGTCAGAGGTTGGACTCCTTTATTAAGATTTGTTCTCAAAATAAGAAGACGAAATGGCTGGGTTTGTAGCTCAGTGCTGGAACATCCTTGGCTCAATTAATAGTCATTGGAAAAAAAAAAAGAAAGAAAGAAAAAGGAAAGAAACCAGAGTGTCATTCAAGAATTTAAATGGGTACAATAAATTAATTTCTAATTGAATGAAAATCAAATTATGGTATTGCTGAGGTTTGGAAGCCCTTTTCTCTGCATTGATTAGGTAGATAAAAAAAGAGAATTGAAAAATTGATGCCAAAGACTACTTCTTACCTGTGTCATTGGCAATCTCATTCTCGGGGCAAGGGACACAATCAAAACAACACACAGATTTCCCCCCCTGAGGGGTTCTCCTGAAGCCAGGTTCACAGCTGTCACTGCACACGGAGCGGGGAGTCTGAAGAAAATCAATTGAGTGTTGATAACCTGTTAGGTCTTCACTTCTCCAAACTGGATAAATAAACTTATTTGAATGCTTAAATACAATAGCTTCATTGAGTGGTATATTTATAGAGCGATATAAAATGTATGAATATATTTTAAAATGTGGTTAAATAAAGGATTTTTTGATTCACCAGAAATTTGGTGTTTAAGAGTGTTCTTTCCATCGCAAGATTAGTTATAAGATTTTCTAAGTAGCCATATCCTGAATAAAATTGGGGTAAAAAAGGATGAAGTTTTAAAACTTTGTGATTAATGAAGTGCATTATAATTAGGTCTAACATACCTGTGTAATTCCGATAGCCCACTGTATTATGTGCTCAGATAAGGATAATTGTTTTCCAGTAGAAGCATGTGTGGAAAATGCTCCTACTTTGACCTGAAGTCTAAGGGCTTCTGGAAAGTTCCAAAAGTTGAGAATGTCATAGTCTGTGTCCAGTTTATTTGCATCATCCAAATTCACTGGGTCTCCAGTAGGACTGTTAAAGTGGGTGTTTTTTAGAAAGAAGTGGAGCTAAAAAGACACACAACGTTCTATATGGAGGAGGATTCCAATATCAAGACAGGAAACACTTCTAATTTTTTCCAATCCCTCTTTTCATAATAAACATTTAACACAGGCATCTGATGAAGTAAAACAAATATACTACAGAGGACTAAGACATAACATTTCTATAGAAAATATTTTATCAAATCCAATTAAATAAATGCAAATACTGTACTTGGGTGGTAGACACGTACAACTACAAAATTAATGCTTTCAAACTCTGCTTACTCTCTCTTTGTTCCCACAGCTTTATTATTACTATTATTACTATTATTATTATTGTTATTAATCTTTTAGACAGGGTCTCGCTCTGTAGCCCAGGCGGGTCCTAAACCCACTGTGGAGCCCTGGCTGGCCTTGGACTCACAGCAATCCTCCTGTCTCAGCCTTCCGAGTGCAGGGATTACAGCTGCGCGCCACCATGCCCAGTTTATGTGGTGCTGGGGAATCGAACTCGGGTACTTAGCTCTTGACTTAGCACTTGCTAGGCAAGTGCCTTAACCACTGAGCCATTCTCCAGACCTCTCACAGCATCTACTTGCAAAAAGAGGTTATCAATAGCAAAAAGTATTGTAGAATTAAATGAGAAACTGTGTACACTATATCCTCTGCAATGTTTTTTAAAAATACAATTTAGTTACAAAAAGACTCCAAGTTTTTCTGTGTCTCACTTAGAAACAATATGATAATCCATTCTACTTATCGTAATGAAAACATTATGTGCGTTGGCCATTTATTTCCAAAACCACAGCACTGATCCTGCTTTATGTAATTTGTTTTTCTCCAGAGGCTTTCTGAAGTTGATGGCCTTTTCTACCCAGATAATTTACCTCCTTAACAAAGGGCTGAACGTAGATGGTGGCCCACTCCTCTAAGCCCAGTACTCTGGGAATCTGAGGTTAGAGAATTATATTTTTAATGAAGCCTGAATGATTTTGCGACATAAAGAACAACATTTTAACCACACAAAAGAAAAATAAAAACGTGGATATGTAGCTCAGTGCAATAGATCTGTATTCAATTGCTATTACCTTCTCTGAGACAGAGATAGAGAGAGAGAGAAAAAGAGAGAGAGAGAGAGTAATAGATATTCTCCTGTACTTTTGGAGAGGAATTCTAAATTACTTGGATGACAAAAACATATAAAATAACTTAAGAAAGTCACATTGATGACATAGCATACCCTTCAATGGAATATGCATTACCTGCCAAGGTGAAAACACTATTTTTTTCTCTTTTTCAATCGGTGGCATTTGAACTTGTTGAAGAAGCATCTCATGCAGGGCATGCGCCACAGCGTACACAGCGTTGTGTATGTTGTAGCTGCTGTCACTTGGGGTCGTGTCAAAATGGTTGGCTGGCAGCCACGCCAGAGACGCGTTGAGTGGACAGTTCTTCAGTGTACAGTCAGAATCAGAGAATGAGCAATAAAAATTATTAAGCCAAAAAAGAGTGAGAAAAGTATCCTCAGGGTATTTGAAGGGCGTAGCTCTTTGGATAAAATCCTTGAAACCAGGAATCTCCTCATGATGCTTTGCAAACACGAGAGTCCCATGGAAGGAGTCAAGTATGAAATTCCTTCCAGCCATGTCCGCATGCCACTGTGAGTTTGTGACCCACACTCTCCATGTCACCAAATTCTGGCCTATAAAATAGTTTATATCATTTAGACTCTCAGTATCATAGTAAATGACAACGACATTTACTGGTGATGTTTCTCTGGTTAGGAAATCATGTTGCTGTGGATTTAAGAGATAGGACACATGGGCAGTTGAGATTATTTTCAAAAATGCTATGCAGACTGTGAGTCTTTCCATCTCTGACCTCATATCTGAGAGGAACTGAAGGCCCTTCTGACCTTCTGTGATGACCAATCCGACCCAGGTCCAGCCGAAGTGGAGCATCAAAGAGACCATGCCGAGGGCCAGAGATGTGTCCTTTGAGGCCACCTGATAGAGAGAAGGAAACTGGCCTTTGCTCTTTAGCATAGGATCAAAATCGCCGAAGGTAAGCTGAAAGGAAAAAATAATCGAAGTAATATAAGAAAAAGAGCTGACAAAGCACAATTTCAGGCCTGAAGATTATTATGCAACAGGTGGAAGACTTAGCGACACTTTTCCCTCTCATCTATGTAATTGCCTCACTCCGTTAGAGCTTTTATTTATTTTTAAAATTTGCTGACCGGACCCACCCTTATAGAAAACTTTTGTTTCTTCATTCCTTTTTTTTTTGCTACAGAAAAGAAATTTTTAGTAATCCCCCAAGTATCTTTTACTTACGTTTGAGATTGTATATTCTGCAAGATTTGTAAGCCAACTTTCCTTTTTCACAGTCTTTAGACACCAGTAATACAGCCCGAACCGACGGTATTGTATTGCTTCTCGTCTCATCCACTCTCACCTGTGGGAATCTGTAGAGCTCCAACAGCGGTCCAAACTTAGCCGCAGTGGCCCACGACGCTCCTGTTAGTACTGCCGCTGCCTTGCTCTGTCTCCCGCAGATGTAATTAGGAATCTCATCTTGTCCTGTGAGCAAAATGAGAGAACTCTCCAATATCCTCCAATGGCTGTGGAGCAAATTGTGAAACTCATATCCAAGGGATATATTGGGTAAAAGTTGAGGATTCTTGTTGATCTGTTCAATAGCAAAAACGAAGGCTAGAAAATCCTGGTATTTGGTGGGCATAAGCCTGTATAAAGAACACAGAAATCCTTATGAGAAATTCTTAAATTCTAATTATCTTTCAGTGTAGTAAAAATCCATTTTTGAACTGAATTTGTGATCTTTTTAAAAAATTCATATGCTAAGACCTTAAACTTGAATATGATTTCCCTAGGACGCTATGTATTGGGAAGTGAATAATATTAGCTTTTGGAAAAACATCCTATGATTCTGTCTGGGGAAATATTATCTAATTGCGATCATTCTGTCATTTGCGACTATCAACGCTGATGCCCGCTTTGCTCTGTCACCTTTCCTATGTAGCTGCCTCAGTGACCTGGTCACTCGCTCTCCGGATACCCTGACCCCAGGCTATTATCAGAAAATTCCCTGGAATCAGATACAAAGCATCAATAAAAATTTAAATTATTGCTAGATTCTTTTAGTTTGTTCTTCTGTAAATCTACTGCTAATTGTAGTTTGCATTTCCCCTTTTGTTCTTATAATCCTTCCCATTCCTGTGATTTTTACCTTTATAAACCTCTTCACCTTTCCAACACGTGGCCCCGCCCCCCCCCACCTATGCTTTGGCTCTGAGACTTCTTTAGAAACAGTCCTATCTTTAGGAACTAAATATATTCTATGTAGCATTACTTACAGAAATCCCTAAGAAAGAAAGAATTTTTATCAGCTACAGAAATTTCGATCTATCTGTTTATCAGAAGAGCAGGCAAATTTGGAACTCCATTTGTTAAATAATTACACACATACACAAAATCCTCACAAAATGCCAAATGTAGTGTGCAACCCCAATAATAAGTCAATAGTCACTCTGGTAAAAATCCTTATGTCATCAAGAAAATCAAACCAAAAATTATAGTGTACTAAACCTAGGGAGATACGGACAAAAAGAAAATGATGAAAGAAAAAAACTCCACTCTGACAAAAAGGTAAACATTATGATTCTTACCAAGTAAAAGAAGGAAGAACTCAAGCTTGTAAAATAGGCCTTCTTCTCAAAAAATAGGGGCAGCTAACTTAACAATGTGCAAATCATTCAGAATTAGACACTAAGAGTACAGAACCGTAACATGTGAGTGCAAAGAGAAAAGGTAGCAGCATATCTATTTCTATGGGAATGTTAATAACGTTGATATAATAAAAGAGAAACAACTTGAGAGAAAATAAAAAATAATGATATTAATCATTAGGACGACACCATGAGTAAAGTCACCTAGATAGTCCACCATTTTTAACTTTATAAACAATCATTTTAATGATAAAAGTACGATTACTTGAAATAGCTGAAATAAAAATGAAGATCAATTAATGCAAACATTACTGAAGTACTTGGACAGAGTCCTAAAAGAAATGAGTTTCTAATATATATTAAACATGAATAGATTCTTAAGTTAGTTGGTCCTCAAACTTAAGAGCAATTTCTTTCACAAAAAATTTACGATTTCCAAGTGCAATATAAAAAGAGAAATCTTACTTAAGAAGTTAGCATGAACTTGCTGTAAACGCTCAAAATATTTGAGCAAAGTATCATTCTAAGAAGGCTATTGCAAAATTTAAATGTTTTTCTTTGTGATCTTGAGGATTAAGCCCAGGATTGCCCTGAGCTATGCCCCAGCCCATTTTTATTTTTGAGTTCTAGTCAACATGTTGCTAAGTTGATCAGGCTTAGTTCAAGCTTGAAATCATCCGATCTGAGATAGTTTTAATATCTTCTCATTTTTATAGGATAAAAACCTGCTGAGTGAAGTACACACAACCTTTGATACTGATCAGCATCCGCTTGGATTGAGTGCAAGAATTTAGAAAGTTATAGTTTTTAAATATTATTTTATATGTAACTAAAGCAAAATGCTTGTCCACATTCGTCCACTTAGAGAGGTACAAAAGGTGGTAATATATGAATTCATTTTCATTAATCATTTGATATTGTAAATATGTACCCGTGCAACCATCTGCATCCTGTAAACAAATACTGTTAATATTTTACAAAGATAAATTTTAAAATAAAGTTTTTTTCAAATTGAAACAAATCTTTCTTCAAGAATAGCAATGGTATACCGCCAGACGGGCTGAAGGGCAGGTGGGAATGATCTCATTCCTTTAGTGACTGCAGTGCACTCACCTTCATGACAGACCCTAAATTACGGTCACTATAAAATGCAGTTACTATAATATGCAATAAAGAAGGCAAGAAACAATTTCAGGGGCACACAGGCACTTTTGTTTCTTGAATGATGAGATTATCTACCTTATAATTCTAAGAAAAAAGGCTGAACTGCTTGTGTACTCAGCCAAACAAGAACGAAAGATAAATCATCGAAGGACTTCTAGCATAGAAACAAGGACATAAGGCATTATAAAAAAATTGTTTATAGTATAACAACAGATCTTAAAAACCTTGTATGGAAAAATTAACAAAGCTCTAAAAATCAAGTCAAGAAGCTAAAACTTTTTTTTACAGCTAATAAGTATATTTTATAGACATTAATATTTACCCCAAAACTCTATTAAACTTTCTGCTACTCTGATACTGAACAGAGAGAGTTTTCTGATGACTGAAAAATTTCTTCCGAGGTATTCTGAAACTTTAGAAGTGTTTAAAATTTATTGAAAATCAATCAAATTACCAGCGTTGTTCACAGCACTAGTATGAAAATAGTCTTAAAATTCATATAAAATAAGGGATGCAGAACAGCACAAGTAATCCTTAAGAAGAAGAGAAAAGTATGAATCTGTACAGCACGGGATTTCAAGTTACAGTATAGCGGTAAGACGACTTTTAAAAGCACAATACCTGGATAGAATAGATTTAATTGAACAGTGGAATAGAATTATGGATACAGACATCCTCTGGTGCCTTCAGCTACCCGAGTTTTGACCAAGAATCCAAAAACTTGCACTGAAGGAAAGATCAACCTCTTTTAAACATGGCGCTGAAAACCTGATTGACCAAGCGCAGAAGGGAAATCCAGACCTGTGTCTCTCACACTGTACTAAAATAAAATGAAAGCAAAGCAAAAGTCTGAACGTTAAAACGGAAACCCTGAAGCTTCTGGAAGATGAACTAAAGAAAACAGGAGACAGGTACATAGAACTTTGACAGGAAAAATAAAACCAAATATATTTTCTACCAGTTAACGTGACAAGCTGCCACTTGTCATTCCAACTTCTAATTAAAGACATTAGTGATTATTGGTTCAGGAACGTCCTCCGTTTTACAGCCGTATGAGATCTTCTCTGTTCTTCTGTTGCTTTGCAAAATACAGTATTTAATTATACTTTGGTAATCCAACTGAAAGAAACTGAGAGTGAAACTGAGAGATAAAAAGAAACAAAATCGAGCTTAAATCTGCCAGGCGGCTCATCCTTGTTTATTTCTGGTTTGCAAGTCCAGGAGACATGGAGAACCTTGCATAAGATAACAGATTGGCATACAGATTATTATTATTATTATGTTATTAAGTGGGACCTCAATAGTGAAATAAGTGAAGGGCATTATTCTAAATTAAGGTTTTCAAGGTTGAAAAAAACGTAAATTAAACAGAGAAAACAATTCATCCCGCTTGCAAGATGGAAAAGAACATAAAGAATAAAAAATAATTTTTGCACAATTCTGTGCAGGCATAGATGAATAGAACAAGGCAGCAAAGCAAAATATTGGTATAGCCAGGTACAGATTCCTAGGAATAATCCACCTGGAAATACAAGAAAATAAATACATAAGCTTGGCACTTACTTCCAGAGAGCAAAGTTCTTCCCAGGCTTTAGATCAAAGATACCAGTATAGTACAAAAAGATATAAACAGAAAAAGAAACTCCGATGAGCACATCTCCGTCTCTGTGCACACTGGTGCCCCTTCTGCGGAGACAGTCGTCGTTGTCTAAGTCATCACACACTGTGAGAGGCAGGTGCAGAAGGACGATAAGCAGGGGAAACATACTGTGCCTGTCCCCAAAGCCTTAAGTCTGAGAGAATCTGGGGCTTGCTATGCCAGGAGGCAGGCGCACACATGAAGTGTGTATGCATGCATACGTGTTCTTGTTTTCCGTCTAGACTGACATTCTTATGCCCCTGATTTCTCACACCAGCCTCTCTCCGTGTCCTAGGTGGACTCTGTCACTAGTTTTCCCTTGGGCAATGCATTTGAGATCTAGTTTGGTGTGACAAACATAAATTTTAAATTACATTTGTCTAAACGTTAAAATCTGCCTCTAGGCACCATGATTTCACCCCAAGGACAGCAGTGTCCCAGAGGCCAGCTTCTATTGAGCAGATTTACTTCTAAGCCAGTGTCAATGAGCCTGCCTGCCTGCCTTCCTTTCTTTCTTTCTTTCTTTCTTTCTTTCTTTCTTTCTTTCTTCCTCTTTTACAAATGCTACCTTTGATGGTATCACCGGAGCATTCAATGTGAGGTGCTTGTTGAAATGGCCTGAAAAAACCCGCTCTGAGGCAAGGACACCTGGGCATTATGGCCTCCTGAGCTCATGACGGGGAATTACAGTCGGATATACCTAAAGTTTGGGGCAGCCTCAAAACATTTTCAGCATCCCTTACACTTGTTTATGTATTAGTTACAAATGCTAAAGGTCACAACCACTTTATTTTTTCCATGCTTGATGAAAAAAATCCCACTGATTTAGGAAATTCCAAAAGACAAGTACAAAAGTGTTTTAAATTTCTCAGATGTTAAAGTTGGCCCTTGCTCAAGTATGGCCAATAATTTAACTTCGTAATTTCATATATTATATTCATCTAGTTTTACACTGACAACCTAAGGGGCTTTTTAATATTAAGCCTTTCAAGGAACCAACTCGTGGATTCCTCGAGCCTTTGTATATTTTTAAACTACAATTTCACTAATCTCCACTCTAATCCTTATAATGTCTCCCTTTTTATGGATTGTTCTCGTTTCTCTAGGTCTTTGAGATGCATCATTAGAATATTTATTTGAGATCCTTTAAAATATGTTCATTTGTAGGCGTAAATTTCCCCCTAATAGTGATTTCATTGTGTTCCATAGCGGATATGATGTGTTTCCATTGTCAGTTGATTTCAGGATACATTAAATTTCTTCTCTGGTTTCTTTGAGATCCTTTGCTTACTTAATAATGCATCACTTAATCTCCACATATTTATATAGCGTCTATAATTTTCTTTTCTACTCTTGTTTCTTCCACTGTTATCTGAACACGTACAGAAAATAATATCTTTTTATACTTAAATAAGTCACCTGTTATGGCCAAGGATATGGGCGAATGTGGAAAAAGTCCCGTGTGTTTGTGAGATAAAGATGCTTTTTATTGAATGGAGCACTTGTTATTATCTATTGAGTCCACCTGTTACATACTGTGGTTTATCGGCGACATTTCTTTACGTATTCTTTAGTCCTTTCACCTATTTGTGAGAGGGGGGCATTGAAGGCATTTCTTATGATCGCCTTGGGGTCTAGTTGACCTTTCAGGCTCAGTACCTTCTCTTTTATAATTTTGGGTGTACCAACATTGCGGGCATATGTTTACAATTGTGAGCATTTCCAGTTGAGTTCTTTCCTTTACTCGTATATGGTGTCAATCATCATCTTTGCTGAAATGTTTTGGTTTGAAATCTGGTGTGTCTAACAGTAGTATGGCTACTCCTGCTTACTTTTACTCTCCAATTGCAGAGTGTTATTAGATCCCATCGTTTACTCCTCCTTTTGTTGCTTCTTGTTGGGTAAAATGTGGTCTTTCGCGGGCAGCAAGTGATCAGGTTTTATATTCAACAAATCTTCCACTCTTAGTCTTTTAATAGGTAAGTTAAGACCATTAACATTGAGAATTATTATTGTAACATATTTACTGATCTCTCAATGTCTTGAGTTTTCGGTCTTTGTTTTTTGGTTGTTGTTGTTTTTGTTCTTACACACTGCCTGAATCTGCAGGAATGTGTCTTGTTTAAGAGACTTCCCTCCCATGGCCAAGTCTGTTTATTTCTCAGAACATTTCAGAATGGGCAGGTGACCCCAAAAGGGAACTAAATTCCATGCTTGGAATTTAGCACGAGGGATTTGACTGTCCAGTGGCATCTGATATATCTTTTTGGTACCCAGTCCCCAAGGCAAATTTCTTCCACCTGCCCTGGCTTCCCTCCACCTTAGGTGGGCTCTCTGAGCTCCACATCACGATCTTGCCACAGCCTGAGCCACACACGAAGTAGGCGGTCTCTTCCGCCTTCTCTGTGATGCAGAAGATTCTTCCCAGGAGCTGCTTGTGGTTCTTCTCAGGTTGTGTGTGGGCAGCTTCATGTGACAGTGTGTTCATCAGCCTCTGGCGCCTCCTTGAAGCTTTGACCTTTCCTACGGCATCCTTTCAGTTCAGAGGTCTTCTCTGTCTCTAAGCTAAGTTGGGCATGCAGTCTTTAAACTACGTCTCAACTTCTGGGACGAGTCTGGGAGGAGCCACCGAGCAGGGGACGTTACTCAGCTGTTATGCCTCCCAGCAGGATAGTTAAAATAGATCTTCTTCAAAAAGTTGTATAGCTGACATCCCAATTCCAGTGGGTGTCAGTGGCAAGATAAGGAGCCAGAAAGGGGAGGGTCCCTAATTCTCTTTGAAAGTATTTTTTCACGATGGAACTTTAACACAGGTATCTAGTAAAGTAGAACAAGTAAAAACATCGGAGGGCTAAAGTAAAATAAAGTTTATAAAATGCTGGTCAGTTTGAAGAGAATATATTCTTTCCCAACACATTTAAATAGACAGTGTTCGTTCTTGCTAGAGGAATCTCAAAAGTAGAGTCATACATTCTCACATTCATTTTTGTTTCTGAGCTCTCTTAGAGATTCTACTTGAAAAATGAGGATAATAATACAAAATACAGTTTGAAAAATTCCCTCTTGGTGATAGTGCTTGGCACAACCGTCCTTTAGGAAGCTACATTCAATGTCCATCACTTTGGCCTTTCTCTGTTCAAATAACTGAGCTCTGAGCAATCCGTGCATTTTTGTCATTTGTGACGCCAGGCAGGAGTAGTTTGTAGTTTCATTCCAGTATAATTTGTCAGTATGCTATGGATTGGATGTGAGTGTCCCCCGAGAGTCTGATGGACATATGAATTGTGTGTGCTATTTGGAGGTGGGGCCTAGTTGCAAGGTCATGACCTTGAAGGGGAGCTCTGCTCTTCCTCCTCCACAGGGCTCAGTTCTGTCATTACCCAAGGACCTCAGCCCCTGGCTGTGGGCCTGCCCTATGGCTCCACCACTTCCAACTACCCTCTGATAATACACTAGAAAGTTCTAAAACTGTAAGTTAAAAATAAACGTTTCCTCCCTAAAATTTGAGAAAATACCTAAGGTAGAAATTGGTTCCAGAGATATGAAGTCATTCATTGCTGTGACTTTACATGGTCATGTGGTTTGTAAGCCTTTGAAAATTGTTTGCAAGAGGAATTTGACAAAGGTTTGAAGATGTCAGCTGGAAAAGCCTGGGATGGCTCGGATCCATGATTCATGAGAGACTCTACTCCGAGTTCAGAAAATGAGAATGCTGATAAAAGTGTGAATCAAAAGGCCAAGCCCAAGAAGTTTCAGGTGGGAAGGAGAATTGTGTTGGCAAGTGGTCTAAAAGCTAAGTGTGCTATGCTCTAGCAAAAAGTGTATTGGCACTTTGTCCTTATACAGGAACTCTGCCTGAAATTGTGATTACGAACCGTGGACTACTTAATTCAGCGGAGGAAAATTTCATGATTGCTCCATATTCAGGCTACCACATGGCTCTCTGCAGTTTTACTCATCTCTATGACAGAAGGCAGAAAAAATGGCAGAGAAAAACGATACAAAAATTGCTCTTCTTCTAGAACTGAAAGGACACGCATTATAGGGCAGAAGAGTACAGGAATGCTACAGAGATTAGTATTAATAAGAAACCAAGTACTCACAATCAGAAATATAGGAAATACGCATTTAGGGATTAACAAAAGTCACCAAAACCCTTCCTTGTGTGAAAGCAAGGGTGGAAAGGTGAAAGACTTTGCTCTAAGATGCATATCTCAGACTAAAGAAAAACATGGTAGCCAGAGTTCACTGTTTGGATGTGGAATGTCCCTCAAAGACCCCATGCACATATAAATATTGTGTGCTGTTGGGAGGTGGGGCATAGCTGGGAAAGCCAGGTGCTTGGGGCTTGACCAAGGAGGGTAGGTCTGTCCTTCCTCCCACACCTGGTTCTTTTTTGGCATGCTAGAAAGAGCTGTTTCCCTCACTCCATCCTGCCATTTGGTTTCAATATTTCCAATGGCTCACCCATAATGGACTTTCATCTTCTGAAACAGTTGAGCTAAGATAAACCCTCCATAAAGTTGTATTTGACAGTCATTGAATAGTAGTGATGAATAAATAAGACGTTTTGAAAAAGATTACTTGGTTCTTTTAGATTTGTGTAAGCATGTTTTGTGGCCTAGGATATGATGTATTCTGGAAAAGGCTCCATGTGGTGTTGAGAAAAATGTGTGTTGTGTTGCCTTAGGGTAGAACATTCTGTAAATATCTATTAAGTCAATTTAATGGTGTGGCTTTTTCCTGATACACACTTGATTTTTTGTCTATTTGGCCTTTCTGTGATAGAGGAAAATATTAAAGTCACTCACGTTTGTGTTGGTAACCAAATGTCCTCTTGTGTCCAATAGATTATCATTTCTAATAATAGGTATGGCAACATTCAATGCACTGATATTTGTAATTGTCATTCTGTGTGCTCAATCATACTCTTCATGAAGACATAGTGACTTTCTTGTCATTTCTCACCAGTTTTGTTTCAAAAACCATTTTTTTCTGAGATAAGGATAGTTACACCTTTTTTATTTTGTGATTCTCTTGCATGAAACATTCTTATCCATTCTTTTTACTTTCAATCTGTTCTGTTTTTAAAGCCAGGGATTCAAAATGCTATTTTGACATACAGTGTTACAGATATTCTATATATTGTATACATTTTTGAGACTCATATTTGTTAGTCATTGTGGTTTTCATGTGTAGTGCATGTATATTTGCACTCATCTTTCCATCTTTTCAAATGCTTAGTGTTGGTATGGAGTGGGCATTACCAAATGGAAATAGATTTTCTGAAAATTGAAAGACTTTAATTTTAAAGCTTAAGTATATAGTAGTAATAATTAAGGAGAAAATACCATGGTTTTTGCCCCTTCGCTCTCATCTTCATCATTTCACCTTTTTATATGCTACAATTTCCAAGCCCATATTTATGCAGAATTATTAAGTATATGCCAATTACTCATTACTTAAATTCAACACTGTCTTGACATTGCTAAACACAAACCCATAAGATTGTATTACTTTTCTTGCCCAAATTTTCAAAATCCATAAAGTACAGTCTTTGTAACTCTTGTTCATACTCTGGCTGGTGAAAATTAAGAAAAAATTTTCAGCTTTGCTGCTTTTCCTCAAGATGATAAAAACCGAACAGAATATTCACACTGTTCTAGTGCTCTCATGAGAATTTAAAACTTGAAAGAATGCACGTTTGTAGGCACAGAAATAAAGCAACTTATTATAATAAACTATGAGATTAGCATATCTGAAACTGTGCAGTAAGAAAAAGGTCACTTTTAAAAGTTAAAAATTAAAATTATTTGTGAACAAGTTTAAATTTGGTACAATTATTTTTTCAGGCACATATACCGGTGTGAGTTATTGCTTAGGTGACTTTATACATGTATACGTGGGGATGTAGGACACACGTGGAAGTTTGCCGCTACATTGAGCCCCATCAGATACAACTAGAACTTTCTATCTTTAACTTTGTAGGACAAATACCCAAATGGTCTTGGCAAAGCACAGGCCATTTTAGACCATTTCAACAAACAACTAACATCGATTGCTGTACTATAATCTTTTAACATCATCTACAATGTCATCCATGCAAACTGCTCATTGATTCAGGCTTGTAACAAATTCTGCCCAAGAGAAAATACCCTTCGTGACTTTGCTATCAGTGGATTTGGATGACATCATAGGTACAGGGAGGTCAAGAATATGATTTATAAAAATGATTTTTCACTTGTTATTCATCCAAACACCAGACCTCAGATGTAGAGCCCCAGGGAAGAAAAAAAATGACCAATTACTTCAATTGCATAGACAAAGCTTGGCTGAAATAAATCTGCATTCTTACAATGTCCATTTTAGTCCCAAACAATACTCTATAAATGCATAATGCATGCATAATGTATGCGTTTTATGACCAACACAGCATGTTCCATCTTCACTCTGAATTAATGTTTTTCTAACAGCTCTAACATGTTCCCTCTGATTGCCATCTTCCTTTTCCTGCAGCTCCCTACCTTTGTATGTAATTGGACTGACGACGAGTGCATTCTCAGAAGGACTACCAGTGTGCACGAAGACGGAGATGTGGCAATCGGGGGGCTTTTCTTTCTTTATTTTTATGTATACTATGTTGCTTTTATGGAGCCCAACAAGGAAGTCTTTAGCACGGAGTAAGTTCCTTCTTTATGCTTGATTAACAGAATTGATAATGTCTAGGTCTTCTGTGAAAGGACAGATGAGCCATCTTTGCATCCTTATCTTATTCTCACGTATTTCCACAGGATTCTTTGTGAATTATTTAGTGCCTTCCCGTTTTGATCTTTTAAAAATTGGGATAAGATTATTTTTTTATCAGTTGCTTTCTTATCCATTTCAGGGCTAGGACCTGAGGGAGACACCACTCTCCATTTTAGCTTTTTTTTTCTATGTTTATTTCTAGTCATCTTTCTGAAAACATTCCCTGACATTAACTCATTTTTCTTACAAATGTAAATCAAGTCACTGAGTTAAGGCTAATGCTGAAACAGTGTGGCACAAGTTTTTTCATAGCGTGTAGAGCCTTTTAGTGTTACTATATTACACATATCACTTATTTTAGCCTACAGAGCGGACGCGCCTATTTTTATTCCACCTGCTTGGGTAGAATTCTTACAGTAGACAATTAGTCACTCTCTGAAATATTGAGCAGTGTTATTTCATGTCCAGTGATCCTCCATGCTTTCTGGAGGTGCAAATAAGGCCTGGGTTAAATTATCACTGATTTATTAAGCCTTTAATCGTAGTACAATTTCACTTTTCATTTGGACACATGAATATCCTCTGATTTTAGATACTACCACCACTGTTCTATAGCCAAAGTTATGATTAAGTAAATTCTGCAGCATGAGAGGGTTATAACAGGTTACTTGGTTTTCCTGCAAGAGATGGTGATGTCACTGTATCAATGGTTGATTATGCTTTTCAACAGGTCTCAGTGTTACGTATTTTGTCTTCAAAAGCCGGAAACATTTGGGAGCTGAGATGGTAGGGCTGCTAGTTTGCATCTTTGCACCTAAGTGTTACATTATTTTGTTCAAGAGAGAGAAAAATTCTGTGCATGGATTCAGAGATAAAGCACATTTTAGGAGAAACAAGTCTTCTTGAGTCAAAACAAAGCATGCTTTTCCTTAAATATAGAGAAAGTCAGCAACAGTTCTTTTTGTAGACATAGGCAATTACTTTTACAGTGACAATACAATTTTACAGTCAGATATTAATTAGAGTGGGATTGGCCTGTATGAAAGGTGACTCTTTGTGACTATCGAAGGGATTATGCCAACCTGGAGAAAGTAGGAGACACTCCGGGTAGAACTTTGTAGGTACATGTGACTGACTTGTGGGCGCCCATCTGGAAAGAAGACCCACCCTGTCTGGGAGAAGCCCATTGGCAGCTTGACCCAAATAAATAAGCAAACAGTGAAAGATTGTTACACCTTTTTCTGGGAGACCTCTGGCCTCCCAGAATCTCTGGGAGATTGTCTGCAGACATCAGCTTGCTTCCATCTACACATCACCAATCTTTCTCACAGGTTCTCTGTAGTTTATGGTCTTTGCCATAGATGTTTGAACAACAACGATATGCGGTAGACTCACAACGGGCGCCCTGCAGTCCTGGGTGCTCTACCTCATGTCTAAGCAGCCACTAGGCCCTCCAGACCATTGTATGCCCAGACTGCCATTTTGGACTATCCCTTCCCTGGCCTTGTAGGTAAGCCCTCCAAATAAATCCCCTTTCTTTATAATTTCTGTCAATTCCACCTCTCCTAGAACCCTAATCAATACACTTTCACATGATTGCTAATCATCTTACAGTCACTACTTGTGATAACATTTTTTCAATTTGAATTTTTATTTTGGAAAGATTTTTCTTCTGTATATTCAACGAAGTTTGCAACTACTTGTGCTTAATTTTTTACATCATTCAACTTTATCTTATCTTCTGCTTTGGACTTCTTAGTTCTTTTTACTAATTTTTACTGTGCAAAGAAATCTGGGCTAAGTCTTTATGACATTTTATATAGGAAGCTATTTCTGACAAGTGACTTCTTATTGGACCCTGAAACCGAGGCTCATGTTAAGCACATAACCTTCTCAGTTTCAGAAAACTTTAACTGAAGGCAGAGAGGCCACACCAAGCATGGATGGACCTTCACTCTTCCAGCCAGGGGACTTAGTGTTGGTGCAATTCCTGTTCACAGCAACATTCCTTGGAGCCCATTTGGGAGGGACCTTATATTGTAATCTCGTCTAGTCCCACAGCAGCCAAAATTACTAAACAGAAGACCCGGATCCATCACTCGCACCCGAAGCCTTGAAAGGACCAGCCTGTTATTGAGGATTTGACTCCTGCGTCTCCATGCTCAGTGGAGCAACTAGAAGGACTAAAACTTTTATTGAAGAAACAGCCATCAATGGCTTCAACTAACTTGTTAGCTTTTGCAAGAATGGTAGCATTCTTTTTGATTTTAATGTTCTCTTGTATAGTCATAAGCGTCTCAAAATGGACAAATGTTGAATCTAACCTAGCGAGAGAAGTTATTCTCTAAAATAAGGTGGCCTTGGGGGAAAACCCACTCTATTAATAAGGCATAGTGTCACAATTTTGACAATATCTCTTATGTAAAACAACAAGTTAATACTTCGAAGTAAAACAACAAGTTAATACTCTGTCAGAATTGAACTCATGCTTTGATGAAAATCTTTTAGTTCTAGAGATCTTTATCTTTGTGATGTTACAATTTGGACTTTGTCTAACAAACTGTCTGTTGTTATTCATTTCCCCTAGAGAAGCCATCAAGCTACAGATTTATTTTTGCACTAAATGCCAGCAAAGTTAGCCTCCTGACTTCAGCCGGGGACCGTAAGATCACCTCTCCTTGGAATGAAACCCTGACTGCCAACACAACAATGTCCAGCTTGAAGTAGCCAAACTGGTTACCACCCCAAACCCCTAATGGCAGTCAGGGTCAAACGCTCCAAGGGGCAATTGTGAGAGGAGACAGCAGGGTTCTAGGAAGTTAGGGATACATAGCCCCCCAGAAACAGAGAATTTACCAGAAGGCAGGATTATAGTAAAGGCGGCTGGCTATGAATGACAGCCTGTAGCTGCCCACTCCTTACACTTTAGTTAAAAGACAATAGAGAGAAAGATTTTTAAGGGAGAAGTATCCAAGGGTAGGCTGCAGCAGTTTAAGGATGGTGAACCTAGCAACCAGCCTTAGCATCCCAGATGAATAGCATCAGGCAGCCCTTTCCCAACTACACTATGAGAAGCCCTAGACATCAAGCCACACCGGCAGTCCACACTTCCGAACCTCCCTCCTGGACAGCAGAAGCTTTACGTGGACAACCAACCTTTCTGGGTCCTCCTTCTGACTCGCAGAGATTTGCCCCATCCTTCTTTCCCCTTCTGTGAGTTTCCCAGTAAAACTTTTTCTTCACATCCTGCCTCCTGTCTTCCGTGACTTATTGTTCAAGCCTGTGAAGTCAGGAATATGGCATGGAGACCCACTGGAATTGGGGCCTGACACCCCAGCCACTAACAAAATGTATTTTATTTCACTTGCCTTAGAATCTTTTCTACCTAAATCCAACAAAACTTCAGTAGTCTTTTCATCTGTTTTGCTCCTGAGTACACCATTACTCTATAGCCCACATACATCATACTATTCCAATCACCGTTTCTCCTCTGCTATGCATGGCAGTAAGTCCACCCACCTTGCCTTTGACAGTTAAGTGCTACCACTTGGACTCTCCTACGGTGAGACCCAATCGTACCCAGAACATCTAACTGTCCTAGTTAGGTGGCTGATTCTCTCACTTCAGTCTGGCTTTCAGATAAGAGCAATGACAGGGCACTTCAATAATACGGGTACCCGCCCCACTAATTGATTTCTTAAGGACACAGTAGGGCACATCTGTACTGGACCCTTCCTGTGTGGAGGAGTTGATTTCATCTGGTAAATTCAATCCAGCATTCCCATTTTCTTAAACTTTTGATTAACTTTCTTAACAGTAAATCATAGATTGTCAAGCATCTCTGGGTCACCCACAATGAGCCATCTTTCGATCCTTTTCTCTGCCAACCAACCACATAAACTATTAATGCCTCTTTTAACTTCAGGAACTACAGTATTAAATGCAGAATCTCTGCTCAAGGAGCCCAGATCAAGATAGTAAATTTGATATACGTCTATATTTTTTCACTATTGCTTCACTCTCATAAAATCCTTTCCCAAATATATTCATTCCCTCGACATCTGCTGGTAAAAAATGGAAAATGGAAAAAAAATTCCTCGGTAATATGCAGTACCTCCTCATGAGTTTCACCTCACCACTAGGGGCTTTTTGAAAGTTGAATCTAGTTACAGGCACAGAGGCAAAGTGTCAGGGTCTCTAGGGCCTCTGGCTGTCATTGGCCACTGGTGATCAGGAATCAACAAAGTCTGGGGAGCAGGGTCTCAAGCAGCCGTGAGTACAATGGATGTCATGGAATCACATCCAGGAGGCTGAGTCAGTGTTAACAGCTCGTTTATTGTCCATGATGTCCAGGCTTATAAGCAGTTGAAGAGAAAAGGATCAACCAGGGTAATAATAAAGCAAGGGTCATTCACTGACTGGAGGAAGTTTGGGGTCTGAAAGTCACCTAATTTGGGTGGTGTGTCTTTTAAAACCTGACCACGTGATTTCAGGTGAGGGTCTGTGGTAGGGGAAAATTGAAGATTGGAGTAGAGCGAAACCCGACCTGTGGGTGGTCCTGGGCCAGGGATAAGAGGGAGGGGCTTCACCACTGCCATCCTGGAGGTCTGAGCCACCTTCTACCTTTTGTTATCCCTTGGCCTACTCAGGATCCCACAGCAAAGCTGGGTAGTAAGGGACTGTCCTCAGGGGCATCAGCATTATCTCGCTTGGTATGTACCACAGGAAGTTTCTTTACGACGTCTGTAGGCAATTTAGGATCTGAACCTATTATCTCAGGGTCAAGTGGAGAAACCAACACCAGAGAGGGCAGGGGTGTGAATGCCTCTGCTGCTGAAAGTGGGTCTGAGTGTCTCGGGGTTTTTATTCATGAACTGGCTAATAAGTTAAACTACGCTAAGCAGCTTAGTCACTAGACCTGGTTGGTAGATTCCCTAGCCCTAAGCTGCTGCTAAATCCCACCCCTATGAACCCATCAAGTAGCTCTTAGGAGTGGCAGAGAGTGGCAGGAGTGGCAGGAGTTAATCCTGCTTTCCAGCAACCTCTCCACTTCTGGAGAACCCTGTATTCCTGTCTATAACCCCACCATCTCCTCTCACAGAAGAGGACACTTTATTGGGAAAATTATAGAAGGAGACAGAAGGAGGGTAACGCTTCTACTGGTCAGAAGGGGGACACAGATACTGTGGGTTGACCCTGTGGCTCACTGTATAGGGATTTTCACGACTGAGCTGGATAAGGGGCTCTCCTATGCTAAACATCTTGGTTGCTAATGTTGGTTGCTAGGTTCACCCTCAAGCAGCTGCTGCATTCCACCCTTAAGTAACTTTAGAAGTACACTCTCCTTAAGATTTTTTTGCCCTATTACTTTCTTTTAGTTGCTTCATGTTTATCCATCACCTGGTTCTCAGGAGTGGTTAGTTACCAACTGTCAGGAGTTATAGCCAACTGCCTTTTCTATAATCCTGCTTTCCAATAACATCTCTATTTCTGGGGGACCCTGTATCCCTGACTGCCTATAACCTCACTGTCTCCTGTCACAGAGGAATGTAGAATTTTTGTCAATTCTTATACAAGTTGACATTGACAAGAATTACAGAAGAGACTTAGATCACTTACATACTGAGTGTAAGATTTGGCCAAAAAAAATGATAGGACACCAGTTTAGGCTTCAATGAATTAGACAGGGGTCAGCATATTGAGACACATTGTCTAACTAAAGGGGCATAAAGATTAACACACACTGTGAGCTGGCAGGGGTGAATGCTTAGTAGTATTATGGATTGGTAGGAAGAAGTCAAGTTTGGTTTTATGTTAGTTTGGAACGAGGAACTTTTGGGGGACACTCCTACCTGTCATGGTCCATTAAAACAGAGCAAGTTATGGGCACAATAACTGTTGAAGGAAGGGTTCTTGGTATGGGTCCGGGGCATTTGGACTTACATTCCAGGATGAATGTTTACATAAACAAAGACAAGTGGAGATAATTGTTGCTAGTCCTGGAAGGATGATGGAGAAGTGGAAGTTGAGCTCCTGCATAGGTAAGTGTACGCACGTCACGCAAAGGAAGGCTCAGAGGCTGCATTAAACCTTGATAGACGAAGGTAGAGCTCTCTATCTTTAACACCGGAGAACAAACACACACATTTTCTTTGAACCACGTAGGCCATTTTAGGCCATTTTTATAAACAACTACCTGCAACTCTCTGGTGCAATCCATTAGCATCATCCCAAATGGCGTCCACGTAAATGGCTTATTGACTCAGTCTTGGGACACATTTCGCCCAAGAGAAGATCCCTCCTGTGATTTTGGTATCAGTGGGAGTGGGTAAAATCATGCTGCTTGAAAGTCAAAAGGATGAACCAGAAAAATAACTTTAATTTGTTTTTAATCTGAAAACCAGATCTCAGACGCATGGCCTCGGGGAAGAAACAGCAGCAATTCACCCCGGTGGCAAAGAGGAGGGTTAGCTCGAACATGCCTGATTCTTCTAGTAGCCACTTCAGCCCAGAAGAATACTGTACAGATATGTAAACACGAGTAGTGTATATGTTTTTCTGACTGACATCGCGTGTTCTTCTTTCACTGCAACTTAAATTTTTTTGAGCCAGTTCAATGTTGTTTCTTCTCATTACTAGTTTCCTTTTCCTGCAACTTCCTACCTTTGTGTGTGACTTTACTAATGAACAGTGCCTCATTAGTAGAAGCACCAGTGTGCACAAAGGTGGCGATGTGGTCATCGGAGGGTTTTTCTCTCTTTATATCTGTGTGTATTCCACTGGTGTCATTGATTTGAAGCCTAACAAGAACTCATTCACTGTGGGGTAAGTGCCGCCTCAATTTTGTGCCTGATTATCAAAATGAGGAACGTGCAGGGTCTCTGTGATGGGATAGATAAGGAATCTCTGTATCAGTACCGTCTCCTTGCCACCCACCAGCAATGCTACAAGACTTCGTGAGTTATTTTGTGTTGTGCTGTTTCGCTTTTTTAAAATTGAGAAGAAATTATTCTCCTATGAAATGTTTTGCTTCTCCTTTTCAGAGATTGAACCTGAGGAAGACAACACCCGATCCTTTTAGTATTTACTTTTGCTTCTGCCCTCTGTTGCCACTGACATTACATATGTTTTCTTACAAATTTGTTTCCTGTCTTACTTTACCAAAGTTTTTTTGGACATCATTGTCAAAGCGTTCCTTGCACAAAATTTGGATTTTATTTCTGTTGCTGAATGTCGTTTCTGAGCTAAAGACAGGTCTGCAGAATTTTGGGACAATCGAATCATGGAATTTTCTGAAACCTGACAAAGAAAGAGTTATTTATGACTTTGGTTAGAATTTATTTATTTATTTGTTTCTTTATTTTAAGATGAACTTGCTTCTGTAATCCAGCCTGGCCCTGAACTCCCACTGTAGCCCCAGGCAGACTTGATGACACAGCGATCTTGCTTCCTGAACCTATTCTCCTGTCTGTCTTCACTGACATTAAATACTTTTTTCTTACAAATCCAAAGAGGAGGCTTGGCTGCAAGATTGCTAAAATTACAAACATGCATCCATGCCCAGATTATGTGGTGCTTGGAAATTAAACTCAGGGCCTTGAACTTGCTAAGAGGTTTCTTAACTGCTGAGCTCCAGAAATGTTAAGAAATATTTCATGTAATCAATGCATAAACATCAGTTTATGCGGAGTTGGTTACAACATTTATTAGAGTTTCTTTGTCATAGAAACATTTTATCTCTCCTTATCTTCGAAGTATGGTTTTTGCCAAATACAAGACCTTGGGTTATAACCTGCTCTCTTTTAGTTCTTGTAAAACAATCTGTGCTATTAGTGCTTCTACCTAAGCAAACTAAACATTTACTTTGAAAAGATTGGTTAAAAAAATCACTGACCACTTAAATAGCATGAAAAAATTTATATTAATAGCCCAGACTACTAAATAACTAAAAATGATTAACTATTAAAAGTCTTATGCCACCATTAATAGTAGGGAAGTGATTAACAGAAATCCCACTTTCTTCTATAATGAAGCAATTATTGACAATCATAATCACCAGTAATTAAAACTATTACATCTTACTATTAATGCACGTATACAGTTAAACAGTATATGGGCTTATGAAAAAGTTACTAATTCAACACTTTACCTTTGTCAATAATAGAAATCTGCAAGATGTTCTTGGCATAACTTAATTGCAAGATTGTCCTCACATTAATTGGCTAAGCCACATTGCTTTTGACACTACTGGCATTTAACAGTCAGCAGAATGATGAAGGTTGAAAAAGGCCAAACTGAGACAAAACTTTTTGTAGAAGATAGAAAAGAAATTTGAGCATGAGATAAAAAAATTGAGGTGAAATACCAATTAAATACTAAATGTATGGAAATGTCAATGTATATAAACGTAACTAAAATAAATAGAACCAAGAAAAAGTAAGTATTAACACTTGAGTATATAAAAGCACTATGTAACATAAAGCATAATAAATCTTGAAAGAAAAAAAGAACCGAATCACGCAACACCAAAATCACCAATGGGCAGATGAGACAGCCCACTGATATCAATAAAAAAGTGTCAAAACCTAACGTACAAAGAACACTCGTGAGAAGTCCAAAAATGTCTCTGTATTGAGTCACGTGGGTAAGCAGTCTCTTTCCAGCTAAGGTGGGGTCAGCATTCGCCCTCCAGCAGACGTAAGGGAAGGGGCACGGGGCGACCCACTTGCATCCACTCCTGCCCTCTCTGGTCAGTCTTCGCTCACTATCCTCTAAGTAGCTCCGTCCTAGCCTTCGCCACGGCTGAATCTGCAGAAATGCTCATTTCTTGCCGAGGGGCTTTCACTCCAGTTGCTCAGCCACGTGGATTTGGTGTCTACTTTTCCTAGCGATTGGGAGCCGGAGAACCACTGGGTTCCACGGAGAAACCAAGCGTTGAGTGGAATAAAGTATCTGTCGGACTCCCAGCAGACACTTTTACGAGGAGTCCCCAACGTAAGCCCCTCCTGTCTGCTCTGCCAGTAGTTTGGAGCAATCCGGGTTCACCATCAGTACTCACCACGGTCCAGAGTGCTCAGCGTGTCTGTGGCCCGTTTTTTTCTCTCCTGTGGCTCTTGTAGTGACTCTTTTCTAGTGACTAGTTTAAGATTGGCCTCAAAATCCCCGAAATGTGTCTTGCCCGTAGCTCCACTTTTGCAAAGCGGTGCGTACTGAGGCTCTCCCCGTAAGTCTTGGTTACACTATTTTTTAATGCGGCGCTTCCAAGAATTGCTTCTCACCCGCTGGTCTACAGAAATGAAGACACTCCTTCCAGGGAGAAACACCACCCTGTGCTTTGAGCTCACAGCACCCCTGGAGGCCAAGGTTCTTTCTCTTCTGCATGTGCAGCTCCGGGACCTCTGGGCTCATCTTGTGTCTGTCACTCAGGGCAGCTCACTTCGCAGCGGCCGACTCGGTTTTCCAGTTGGGGTGCTCTCTCTGATCTGTCTAGGTTTGTGTCTTCATTTTTAAGAGCTATTTTCTTTCAGCTAAGTAGTTATAATACTTTTTTTTCTATCCCAGTTTTTAACTGGAGTACTGCAAGTACTTTTGGGCGGATATTAAATTTATGGATTGTCATTTTAGTGGTTTTATCTTCCTTTCTACAATTTGATGGTTGTACTTAATATTCTAGCTTGTCCTCTTGAGTCTGTTGCTCTACAGCATGTGTTTCCCTGATAGTAATTTATGCTATTGATTTTATATGGGAAGCTTGTGACAGTTGAACATTTATTCAGTCTTAGATAGCTATTTCACATTTTAAGTATTAGGAATCCCTTTCGTATTTTTCATTGAATGGTTTGGGTGAAAAATTCGATGATTTATGAGAAATGAGCGCCGCATCACTAATTGTTTCTTCCTATTTTGCTGTATAACTCTAATATGTTCTAGAAAATTAAGAAGAATGCCAAGTAATTGTGGTGCTACCTAAGAAAAAGATATCTTGGCTTCTATTTTATTGGAAATGTCCCTGATGCAGAGAATATTATAAAATATTTACTCTGAAGCATTCTAAACCTGTGCATCAAATGTAAAATTTATAATACTTTAAATATCCTATCTTTAATAAGGCATTGGGGGGAGGAGTTGCCCATGAAATTTGCCCCCTTATGTGAAGGTTGTTACCTCTACTCACTCTTCTTTCTTTCTTTTTTGATGAAAAACTTTCTTATTTTGTTTTAATTTTATGTTTAATTTACAAATATTACGTATATTGGCGGTGATATGATCTTTTGATATATTTTTATTTTCAAATGATGAAGTCGAGAAAATGAACATATGCTTTTTCTTCATCCCTACATGGGCAAAGAAAGTGACGTTAAAGTTTTTCTAAATTAATGAATTTCTTCAAAAGTGAATGTTCATACATAGGAAATGCAATATAAATCTTAACAAACATTTAGGTCTATATTAATTAAAGAGTCTGTTTTATAATTTCCCCCCTGGCTAAGCCTTTGTCTGGTTTTGGCTCTAGGGTAATGCTAATCTCCAGAATTGAGTTTGGTAGTGTTTCATGTCCTTCAACCTCATGGAACAGTTGCGAAGCATTGATGTTAGGCCTTCCCTGAAGTATTGAAATAAATTCTGCTATGAATCTACCTGGTGCTGGACTTTTCTTTGGGGGTAGAGACTTTATTACTGCCTAATTTCCACACTTGCTAAGGGTGTGTAGAAGGTTTTTATGTCCTTTTAGCTCAATTTTGGTATTTTAGTGTGTGTCTAGAAAGTTATCCACTTCTCCCCAAATCTCCAAATCCTTAGAGAATAAGTGTTCAAAATAGTTTCTTATAATTCTCTGAATTTCAGCAGTGTCAGTTGTGACTTCATCCTTTCCATTTCTCACGGCATTGATGTGTGCTATTTCTTTCCTTCTTTTGGCTAGTTTAAAGTTTCTAAATCTTGTTTATTCTTTCTAAAAATCAGCTCTTTGTTTCATTTATTTTTTTGTTTCAATTTCATTGATTTCTGGTCTGATTTTTAAAAATAATTTCTTTTCTTCTACTACTTTTTAAATTCAGATTCTTATCGACTCTCTACGGCCTTGAGATGAAATCCTTAAATTGTTTAGTTGGTATTGCTCTGTTCTTTTGATGTGTGCATGTATAGCTACACATTTCCCTCTGTTCCATATGTTCTGATTTGATGTGCTTCCTTAATCGTTTAACTCTAGGAAGCTTTTGATTTCTTCCCCAATTTCTTCTGTGACCCATTGTTTGTTCAATGGTAAGTTATTTAGTCTCCTTGTATTTGTATATTTTCTGCTGCTACATTTGCTGCTGCTACCTAGTTGAATTCCACCATGATCTGAAAGTAAATGAGAGATTATTTTGACTCCTTTGTACTTATTTAAACTTCTCTTATGGCATATGATATAGTCTATTTTCAAAAGAGTTTCATGTGTAGTTGAGAAGAAAGTGTATTCTGTTGATGCGAGGTGGAAAACTTTGTAGATATCCATTAAGTCCACGTTTTTGATAGTGTCATTGAACTGTAGTATTTTATTTGTTTGCTTTCTATCTAGTTGACCTGTCTACCAGTCATGGTGGAGTATTTATATTCTCTAGTATAATTGTGTCAGGCCCTACAGGCCCAGTAATTTTTGTTTTATGTAATTAGTGCCTCAGAATTGGAAGCATATATATTGATAATTGTGATTTATTCTTATCATGAAGTTGTCTTAGTTTTTTCTGTCCCCTTTTATATGCTTTCTCTTTGTCCATTTTCTATTTCCTTCTTTCCTTTCCTTTTGCTTTTCCCCTTTGTTAAGTTCTTTCTCCTATCATACTCTTGTACCTCCTTCTGTCTCTTTATTCGATAGTTTCTGAATCTGCCGGTCTGGATTAACTTCCTAAACCCTGTACCACAAATGTTTCTACTTAGCTGGAGGCTATTGTCCTTCCACATCACTCAAAACTCTCCCTAACTCATCTGAATAGTGCGTATAGTGCTCTTCTGTATTGGCTACGCTGGGGTAGGAGTACTACAAGTTTTTCACTATCATAGAAATATTCTTCAGGTTTCTATTTTATACCTAAAGCTAACTTCTAATCATAGTCTGCTCTACCCCTACCCCAGTTTTTCTTATAATCAGAATTGTTAGGTTTTAATAATTTAAAAACATATAGGTGCATTAATTGAGACATTTCAGTATACTATTTAGCTAGCAATAAATTAGTAATGCGACTTTATGTATATATTGTTATCAACTAATTCCTTTAATAGGCTACCAGACAATGTTTATGGACACCACTATTAGTACCTTAGGTCATAATTAAAAGGTTACTTGGAGATTTATGGTATATATCAATATTTGGTTGGTATAAATATATAGCTAGTAGGAAAAAATATAAATATAGTAACAAATATACAACATACTGTTACAAAGAGTACAGTGGGTGGACCCACTTAGAGTGGACACTCTCAAACGGTTTACATTAACCTACATAATTAATATAAAGGCTTACTATTTTAATGTCTGGGGTATATGACTAATATTAATAGAACATTTTTCTTTTTCTAAATAAGTTTTTTAAATAATTATTTTCTTAAAGTTTTGAGGATCACTAGGAAGCTCATTAAAATGACACTTTTTACTTTAAGAATTTTCTGTTAGAGTAGCTGTTTCTTAATACTTTGGATGAACAAAATTTTAATTTCTTGCAGAGTCACTACATTTGCAAAACTCATTGCTTAAATCTCTGCTGGAACCTTAGAGTGATGCTTAGACTCTTATAAGCTTCTTCCTTACTTCATTCATTTCAGATAATTATAATTTTATATTAAACATAAGATTTTTATGAAGATTAATATTAATATGATCAATTTAAATTTGCTTATGTGAATTTGCTTATGGTCTCTCTCTTCCTTAGTGTTATTAATGTTTTATTTTTTCTAAATTTTTACCAGTTAACTCTGACATTTATTCTATCAACGTTTTTGTGAGTAGATTGGCTGATCACTTCTCTCTGAACATTTTATACGTGCTTCTTGTTATATAAAGAATATAAAATAGACAACTCAATTTTGCTTCTCACAAACTTTCAACAGAAAAGGAATGAGACAATATTGGAAGACTATTTCCAAAAATTGAAGGCCTCATAGCTTTTTGATGAGACAAGCATCCATAATGTGCAAACAAAATGATTTAGGTCTATCTTATATAATAACGAATAGAATTATATAATTATATAATATTCTTATATAATAAGAACAGAATTGCAAATAGTAACACATGCACATTAATGCTAATGTAAACACCAAAAAATTGAGTTACAAAATTTATTACAATTTTTAAGCAAGTAAAACAAAAACACAATTCAGAATTCACTTGGAAGTGAAAACCACAAATGCAACGTAAGCAAAGGACGCACACTGTCAGAAATGTAATTAGAATTACATTTTCAGTGAAATATCCTAATTACATTCTTAAAATCAAATCTCCAAGGTCGTCACATTAAAATTTAGGGTTGTGGCATATTAATTTAGGTAGACATAAAATCATTTCGTTCACAGAGACACTGTGCTCGATTGGCAGATAACTGTAAATGGGGTCTTTTCCCTAAGTACCCCCATGTTCTCTATACAGGCTTATGCCCAACAACTATCAGAATTTTTTGGTGTTCGTTTTTGCCATTGAAGAGATCAACAGGAATCCTCACCTTTTACCCAACATATCCCTGGGATACGAGTTCCTCAATTTCCTGCACAGCCATTGGAGGATAATGGAGAGCTCCCTCATTGTGCTCAACGGACAGGATGAGATCCCGAATTACACCTGTGGGAGAGAAAGCACACCTGTAGCAGTGCTCACAGGAACTTCGTGGGCAACTTCCGCTCACATCGGACCCCTACTGGAGCTCTACAAATTCCCACAGGTAAACACATGTGTGAACCGGGGGGGAGATGGAGAGGTACATGCCTGGTGTCATTGTCACGTGCCTAGGGTAGTGAAAGGAGCTTAGTTTTGGCATTTGTCAGTTTGTGTAATCTCTGAGGGTCACTCCACAGAGACTTGATAGTTTATGCACATTCTCTATGCCCCTAGAAGATGGGAGGCAGAGTGGAAAGTCAAAAACACTCGTATTCCTGGAACTCTGCATCTGCTCAGAGAGCGAGATAATTAGAAAGATGGGATAAAGAATGTTCTACCCGGTTGGGCTGCTGCTTAGCACCTTACGTGACTCAGGTTGTGTTTTACATCTGACTGTACTCCTCGTGTTATTTGAATTTCATTTCCTTTTTAGCTTACCTTTAGCTCTTTTGATCCCATGCTGAACGACAATGGCCAGTTTCCATCTCTCTACCAGGTAGCGAACAAGGATACATCTCTTGCCCATGGAATGGTCTCTTTAATGCTTCATTTCAGCTGGACCTGGGTGGGACTGGTCATTTCAGAAGGTCAGAAGGGGCTTCAGTTTCTCTCAGATGTGAGAAGAGAGATGGACAGGAACAGAGTCTGTGCAGCATTTGTGAAAATGATCTCAACTTCTCTTGTATCACTTATGACAAATCCACGACAACACGATTTTCTGACAACAGAAACATCACCAGTGTATGTGGTTATTATTTACTATGACACCGAGAGTCTAAATGAGATAAATTATCATCTAGCAAAATACTTAGTGACTTGGAGAGTGTGGGTCACAAACTCACAGTGGCACGCTGACACGACTGGCAGAAATTTCATCCTTGACTCCTTTCAGGGAACTTTCATTTTTTCAAACCATCATGCAGAGATATCTGGATTTGAGGATTTTATGCAGGAAGCTACCCCTTTCAAATATCCAGAAGACACGTACCTCACCATGTATTGGTTCAATAATTTCCATTGCTCATTCTCGGCTCCTGACTGTACACTGAAGAACTGTATCCCGAACGCCTCTCTGGCGTGGCTGCCTGTGAACCGTTTTGACACGAGCGTGACAGACGGGAGTTACAACGTCTACAACGCAGTGTACGCCGTGGCTCACGCCCTCCACGAGATGCTTGTCCAACAAGTACAAACGCAATCAAATCAAAATGGAGGTCAAAGATCCTTTTTCCCCTGGCAGGTAATCTTCCACGTCATGTGATGTTGTCAAGGTGATTTCTTGAAAGATTTCACATGTGCTTCAACCAGTTAGTTTAATATTTTCTCTCAAAATTACAGAAAAATTGTACAATTTTCTTGAATAGATAAATATTGATATGTGTAAAAATTATTATCAAGACCAAGAGGCCACTGACCAAGAGACAGTAGGTATAAGGCAAGATATAAGGCCTTTCTTTTATGTGGTATAATTATTCTACACATTTAATGGTATTAATAGAAAAAACATCTAATCATTCTTTCTTAATATCTTCATCTGTAACTTGAAAATATGTTGTTTTAAATGTAGGGAAATGCTATTTTCTATAATGGATAAACTATATGAACTTTGTCTTTTTTTTTTTTTTTTGAGACAGAGTCTCACTCTGTGGTCCACGCTGGTCCTGAACTCACTTCAGAGCCCTGGCTGGCCTTGGACTCAAGGCAATCCTGCCTCAGCCTCCTGAGTGCTGGGATTACAGGTGTGCGCCACCACGCCCAGCTTATGTGGTGCTGGGGAATCGAACTCGGGTACTTAGCGCTTGCTAAACAAGCGCTTTCACCGCAGAACCATTCCTCCAGCCTGAACTTTGTCATTTAACTCAGCAAATACTTTTGATTACAAACTTTATTTTTAAAGTAGATGTTCTGGAAACAATTGGAGTTTAAAATATTGGAAGCTTTTACTCCATAGTTGAGTATTGCCTAACTCGTGTATTCCTTATTCAGAAGGGCTTGGTTAAAATATGTTTCATAAAGTTGTTTTAAATATTACAATATTGAATATGCAGTCCTCATTCTCTGTGAACTTCCTCTTTTCCTACTTAATTACCTGTTTTAAAGTTTCACTATAAATCCGGCGTCTTAGTTACTTTTTTATTCCTGTGACTCAATATCCAGCATCCACAATTTCAGGAAGGAAGGTTTATTTTAGCTCAAAGTTTAGGACCATCACAGTCCATTCAGGGGTGGCCTGCAACAGTGGAATTATATGGCAGAGGCAGAGGTGGAAACGGAGGCAGTTCCTCAAGACGTTACAAACAGAAAGCCAAGTCCTGTTAAATTCAATCTCATCTCAGAGAAAAGTAGCAGCAGCAGCACGCACACACACACCCACACACAACCACACCCACACCCACCCACCCATGCCCGCCATACACATTTCCAAGTTCCCTCCCAGAGGAAAGTGTGGAAGGTCTGATAAGCCCCATTACACAATACACTACACACCTCTGATCCAATCTATGCACCTGTAATCCAATCTGCACAACAGTAATCTACCCCATCCAGACCAGAGCCCAATCTGCCACATGGTTACATAGACAATCCATAACATTCAAACACACGAGACTTTTGGGGGACATTCCAGATTGAAACCGCAATACCTAGGATCACTGCCAATTAGGCTTCTTACTTTATTTTTATGTTAGCTGTGTTATGCCCGGATCCCTGATAACCACAGAGTCACGTTTCTCTTGTAGTTGCATCTTTTTCTGAAGAACATCCAATTTAAAAATCCTGCAGGAGACCAAACGAATTTGGATGACAAAAGAAAACTGGATACAGAATTTGACATTCTCAACTTTTGGAATTTGCCCGAAGGCCTCAGACTTAAGGCCAAAGTGGGTTTCTTTTCTCCACATGTTCCATCGCAGTTGTCTGTTTCAGAGGAGATGATAGAATGGGCCACAGAAATGACAGAAGTATGTGAATTCCAACCACACTGTTCTTCGTTAAATAAAGAACAATCTTGCTATAAGATTTGTGTCCTCATTTTTGTACTAAGTATAGTCATGTATGGAAACCTAACAACTCAAATTTAAGGATTTTTTTTATTGACCCACTTTCTGATGAAAGGGAATTGGATCCCCTTAATCATATTTTTGTCAGTTTTGTACATTTTATATTGTTTGCAAACATAGCATCTTACTTAATAATAGCAATTATGTTGTACAAATTATAAAGGAGCAGATAAAAGTCCTAAAATTTGCTAACACATACTACATTTCCCTCAGACTCCCCGTTCTGTGTGCAGTGAGAGTTGCAATCCTGGATTTAGGAAAACCCTGAAGGAAGGAAAAAGTGTCTGCTGTTTTGATTGTGTCCCTTGCCCCAAGAATGAGATCGCCAATGACACAGGTAAGGGCTTGCTGTATGGACAAAATCTCCACTGTTTTTGTATTTTTCCATATTTACCCAGGAACTACTGTTACAGGGGTCGAAATCCAGAGACCGCCAAATGTTAATTGAGGGAAGGAAAGGTTGTTTGTTATTATGAACGGGCTGACTCTGGACTCTGTGGATGTTTCCAGAGAGCAGCAGCAAGTCAGCTTAACACAGAGTTGTTACGGGTTTTAACAAGGCAGATTTACATTATTCGTAGTAACTGATTGCAACAACCAGCCAAATCCTGTCAAGCAGACATTAATTCTTTGACACGCTAACCCATTTCCACAGAGTAACCTATTAACTTTAGAATTTTTTGTTTTAAGGGGTGTTTGAAAATGACCAACCATACTCTGACACCTGCTGGTCATTCTGGTGGCGGAAAATACTTGACACCTGGCACATTTGGGAAGAGAGGTTTTGGAGTGGTCCAGCCTTGGGGTATTTTGCTGGTGCCAAATTCTCTGTCAAGCAAACAAGCAGACTCAGAAGGGCAAGATAAGGCAATGTAGCAACCCTGAGAATTTACAGAATGCAGTTTCCTTAAGATTAACAGAAGGTGGTTTGGAGCTGCAGAAGCTAGAAGCTGTCATAGCACCTTTATACTTGATATAATTAACAGAATTAACAGAAGTTACAGAATTATAAAACTTTAACTAACTTATACAGCAAACATATAACTTATACAGTAAACACATAACTTGAAGAGTATAAGCACCACAAAATGGAATTACTGCAGTCGTTACAACAAGGCTGGATTTCAATTTTGGCATGAGAGACATGACTCTGTGCAATCCTAGCTTCTGCCTGTTGGGTACATGTCTGGCCTGGGCGCCAGAGCAGCAGAATTATCTGAACATTTTCACAATACAAGGAAATGCAAACACTTATTTTTCCAAGTCAAGCAGGGTGTACAGAAGCAGATAATGCAGTCAGCAATTCCAATGACTCTTTGGTTGCAGATATGACCCAGACCACCGAAGAGCACTTTAAGGTTACATATGTCTCTCAAGGCTAACAGAGGACAGCTCTAGGGGTAGAATAGGCTTATAGGCCTGCATCAAGCTTATATATGCTTTTTCCCCACAGTTACTTCACACAATTTATGAAATTTAAGACCTAGTATTACAGAATGGAGTCATTTTGGCACATTAGCAGTCTAAATGAGTTTCCCTGAATGAGCTGCACCATTACACTACCAAATTCTTAAAGAAGTCTGCAAAGATAATATTCACTACTTTTTAGTTATTTAATTTTATTCAGTACCAACATTTCTTTAAAAAAGTTGTCCTCATTAATATTTTATATGTTATTTTTCATAACTAGGTATTAGCCCAGAGGAACTCTATCACTGAGTTACAATTTCAGCTCTTTTAATTTTGAGACAGGATCTAGCTAAATTGCCCAAGGTGGCCTAAACTTGTGATTTTCTTACCTCTGAAACCTGAGTAACTGGGATTATAGGTGTGTGCCATCACACGTGCATTTCTTCTAGACCATCGGAAACACTTTTCTCTTAGAAAATCATTTCCTCCATTTAACAATTTTTGAGTTTATTCTTCATAATGAGATTTCATGCACAGTATCAGTAAGTTCAAAAAATTTTTATTTTTAAACTATATTTGAATTACATTAAAGAAAAACTCTGGTACATCCTTCTAGTGCCTGGTACTGTTATTGATATAGAGTAGGTGAGCAGAGGGGCGAAGTTGGTTCGGAGAGATAAGTACATGTTGAGTGAAAGTCATACACTCAATTTCTATTTTTATTTCTGCTGCCCTTTAATTTATAGCTACATAGGGGAGACATCATATAAACCCGTGAGGTTAGACCAGTGCCACAGTGTTTAACAAGAATATGCCAGACGGCCATGAAGTTCAGCAGGCAGCGTCTTCTTTCTGAGGAGGGTGTGGTAGACTTTCCTGTGGACGCAGTAGTACTAGCACAAAAACCACAAAGCAGAGAGTGAAATTCATTTGAGTTAGAATTTTAAAAAGTGGAAAAATGTTACATTCTCCTCTGTAAAATATTAAAAGGACTTAAAATGAGATTCGATGTCAGAGAGTTGCACAAAAATGTGAATGAATGTTGTGACCTAGGACAGAAAGAGTAGAGAAATACAATACAGGCTTATGCTCACCATCGTAACTACTGTGGAAAAATTTCAATTTAGTTCAGTAATACATCTCATAGTAAAATTACATTTTCTTGGGTATTTTTGAATATATGCATGTTTTAATGTTAAATAGTACTTAGTGAAGTATAAGATTTAACTAAAAATGTCTGTATAGTATAGCATGCAATGAAATTGGCATATTTTTTTCTTGTAGACTGGTAAGATTAAACTTTCACATAAAGGTTCCTTGAGCCCACGTAGAAAGCAAGGCATTCAGTAACATCAATATGTATGTTCATGGTCTATGAAATATACTTCCTAATAACTTGTGTTTCATATAATGGATTAAGACAAAATGCATTCATATAAGAAAATATTAATTATTATTATTATTTATGTTTTGCTTTGTTTTGAGACATGGTCCCACTCTATAGGCCAGGATGGTTCTTGTTTAGCCTTGAACTCACAGCAAGCCTCCTGCCTCAGTCTCTGATTGCTGGGATTACAGGTGTGTGCCACCAAGCCCAGATTTATGTGGGGCTGGGGAACAGAACTCAGTGCGCTGTGCTTGCGAGGCAAGTGCTTTAACCCCTGAGTCAGTCCTCCAGCCCTAATTTTGTTTTTTGAAGATAAAAGTATACTTAAAAGTAAGCGTATTAGGGCTGGATGCGTACCTCAGTGGCTGAAACACTTGCCTGGCATTGGCTGTGTTTACCCAGAATCACATAGATATTAACCTGACATGTAAGCTTTCTTAGTTATTTATTTGTTGTTGTGACAAAATACCCAAATTCACAATTTCAGGGAGGAATGATTTACTTAGTTCACAGTTTCAGGAAGTCACTCACAGTCCCTTCATCCGGCAGCTGATGATGGTGAAGGCTTATGGCAGAGACTGAGGCGGGAGAGCTGCTCACCCCACTACAGACAGAAGCCAAGTGCCTCAGGGGCCAAGTGAGGTCTACAGACAGACTCAGGCAAGAGCAGAGTCTTCCCAGGAAGAAGCCGTAACCACGTTACTTCCTCCTTCCTTTAACAGCTTCAAACTGCTGGTTGGGCATCTCGGGGTGCTCTTCTCTCTTATTTCCTGGTCCACAAGTCGATAACAAACCTCTGCCCTGGGCAACCCTAATCTCAACAAGCTGATACCATCTTTCTAAGTCAAACCCTAAACATCCGCCCCTTCCAACCAAACTCTGCCACCCAATAACACACAGTTCCAGATGCTTGAGGCTTTTGGGGGACACTCAAAGTCCAAACCACAGCGGCGGCTCATGCCTGCAACCCCATCACTTGGAAGGCTGAGGCAGGAGGATTGTCATGAGTTTGAGGCCAGCTTGAGCTAAATGGTAAGTACAGGAATAGCCTGAAATACAGACTGGGAACTGTCACACACAAAAGAAAGGACGAGACATACTCTCTAATATATATGCTATTATGTGCACTTAACTAAAATTATGTGG
This sequence comes from Ctenodactylus gundi, assembly GCA_004027205.1. NCBI lineage: Eukaryota > Metazoa > Chordata > Mammalia > Rodentia > Ctenodactylidae > Ctenodactylus > Ctenodactylus gundi. The sequence continues at coordinate 41,047 of PVKB01006646.1, forward strand.
AATTTCTATATTTTAAGTATTCATCACTATTTAGAAAAATAACATCAAACTGCACATAAAGAAAATTAGAGAGAGAGAGAGAATGAGAGAGAGAGAGAGAGAGAGAGAGAGAGAGAGAGAGAGAGAGAGGCTGGAGGAGTGGCTCCACAGTTAAAGAGCTTACTTAGCAATAGCTTAGTCAAGCTTGCAGTACCTGAGTTAGATTCCCCAGGGCCACATAAACCAGGAGTGGTGGTGCACACCTGTAATCCCAGAACTCTGGGGGCTGAGGCAGAAGAATTGCCATTTTGGGCTCCATAGTGAATTCAGGACCAGTGGGGGCTACAGAGTGAGACCCTGTCTCAAAAAAATTGGAGAAAAAAATTCAATTTAAGACATACACAAAAAACTGAGGTTGATATTGTTAAAAGTACTAGGCAGTCCCTAGTATATTTGATCATGAAGTAAGAAAAATTGACAAACAAGTTGCCTTTTACTGTCATACATCATTTCAGTTTATGTATTCACCTTTTTTTCACATATTCTACACAGGCCACATTTTTTGAACTAAATATACATGTTGTATTTCAAATTAATATATAAACTCTTCAATGACCAAGATGACTTATGAAATAACATCCATATCTAAAAGAAAATTGAACATCTTTTTCTGATTCATTAATAATAATGATCAAAAGCATTTGTTATAAAATTTGAGCATGAAAACATTTCTATATACCGTAAATGAATTTCAGAGGATTCTAAAGCTAACATAACATTTCACAGTTCATTTTTGGAAGCAAGAGTAATATCAACAAAAGTTTTATATGAACACTTCTACCAGACATCAGCTGAAGTTTCTGGCCACAGTAATATTGTCTGGAAAAGAAATAAAGGCTAAATACTTAATGGAAAAAACCTAATTGTTAATACTATTATTTTCTAATAATAGTTGTGTATAACTTTAAAACTTAGGTAAATTATTGATAATATAATGAATTTATCTGTAAATAATCTGAGATTATTGAAAGAATAACCTATTTCTGCATATTACATAAGCTTTTTATGTATGAAAATCTAGAGATACATCTTGTGTTTTAAAAGGTTATAAGTGATAAGTTACAGAAAAGGAATTCCAACAATAATACTAAAATAAGCATTTTTAAAAAAGAAAGTTATTGGATAAAGTTTTAGTAGAGGAAAATGTCGGTGCTATCCAATTTGATGTTCCAATTTAAAATAATTGTAGTCAAAAATTGAATAGCTTTTGTGTTTAAAAGAAGTACTACCCTTTCTAATGTGAAAAGACTTACTGTATGTGATTGGAGAATGCCAGTCAAGTAGAAAATGTACTTATTTCTCACTAAGTGCTTACACTGACGTTGTAGCTTAAAGATCAGTATAGATAAGCAGGTTTAAAGCACATTGTTGAAATAGAAAACGTTTTTGTGACTATGCTAGAATAATGAAATGAAACTAAGATGAGTAGAATCAATTTTTTTTTTTTATTTTTTACTTGGTGTCATGGCAATTCAGCTCAAGTAGTCCATAAAAAGTCTGTAGAGGATCATGTAAATAAAAAAATCATGAATCTGAAATGATTAAAATTCGCATTTCTCAGTAGATATGGAACAGTGTGTGATGTGTCCAGACCATCAGTATGCCAATATTGCCAGAAACCACTGCCTCACAAAGTCTGTGACTTTTCTGGCCTATGAAGACCCCCTGGGGAAGGCGCTGGCTGGCACAGCCCTGAGCCTCACTGTTCTCACAGTTCTTGTTCTCGGGCTCTTCGTGAAGCACCGGGACACCCCCATAGTCAAGGCCAACAACCGGAGTCTCAGCTACATCCTGCTCATCTCCCTCGCCTTCTGCTTCCTCTGCTCCTTACTCTTCATCGGCCGTCCCAACACGGCCACCTGCGTCCTGCAACAAACCACCTTTGGAGTTGTGTTCACTGTGGCTGTTTCTACTGTGTTGGCCAAAACTATTACTGTGGTTCTGGCCTTTAAGATCACTTCTCCAGGAAGAAGGATGAGGTGGTTGCTGGTGTCAGGGGCACCTAACTCCATCATCCCCATCTGCTCCCTGATCCAGCTCACTCTCTGTGGCATCTGGATGGGGACAAGCCCACCCTTCATTGACACCGACGCCCACTCTGAACACGGCCACATCATCATCGTGTGCAACAAGGGCTCCCTCACGGCCTTCTATTGCGTCCTGGGCTACCTGGGCTCCCTGGCCCTGGGCAGCTTCACTCTGGCTTTCCTGGCCAGGAACCTGCCCGACGCCTTCAATGAAGCCAAGTACCTGACCTTCAGCATGGTGGTGTTCTGCAGCGTGTGGGTCACCTTCCTGCCCGTGTACCACAGCACCCAGGGGAAGGCCATGGTGGCCATGGAGGTCTTCTCCATCTTGGCCTCCGGTGCGGGGCTTCTGGGCTGCATCTTTGTCCCCAAATGCTACATCATTTTGTTAAAGAGAGAGAAAAATTCCCTGCATGCATTCAGAAATAAAACCCATTCTAGAGGAAATATACCTTTTTAATTAAAAACAAAAGATACTTTTTCTCAATATGAAAGTTCAGTGAAAATGCTACCCCTTATTCATTCAGTAAGATATTAAATTAAAATGGGATTTACTTCAATCAACTGGTGACTTACATTTTTTATTCTACTAATATTATAGTCACCTTTTCTAGTAACAATCAATTAATTTGAATTTTATTTTGGAAAAAGTTGCCCCTTCATGTTTTATTCAGTTTGTAATTATTTGTGTTTTATGTTTTATATTATTGAATTTTATTTTGTTGTCTGCTTTGGTTTTCTCAAGAAGTTTTACTAATTTTGACTATGCTAACTTTTGTCCCTAGGCTACTACGCTCTTGAACCCCCTATTATATTTTATTACATTTTTTTCCTATTGAAGAAGTACCGTTTTATATCGTATGTTAATTTTAGTACGCTTTTACAGCTGATTTGGTGTTTTTTCTCCACCCTTGAATTGTTAAATATTTCAAAATAAAATTTTTCCAAGTGCTATTTTTCATATCAAGTTAAAAATGTTAGAGTTAGCAATAATTGCTATATATTAAATTCTCTTGAATTTCCTATATCAAAGTAGTTAAGTTACATGTCAATATCGACAAGTGTTAAATTGTATGCCATATTAGCAGGGATGATTGGTCCAGACTACCAAGGGCAAGTGGGGCTAATACTCCGTAATAGAGGTAAGGAGGGGTATGTTTGGGCAGTAGGAGAAGCTTTGGGAACCTCCTGCTCCTACCATGCCCTGTTATTAATATCAATTGGAACCTGCCACCACCCAATCCGGAGAAGATGACTGATGGCCTAGAACCTTCAGAAATGAAACTACGGGTCATTCTACCAGGAAAAGAACCAAGACCTTCTGAGATGCTTGCTGAGGGCCAAGGAAATACAGAATGGGTAGTAGAAAAAGGTAGTTATAAATACCAGCTGAGAACATATGACCAGTTATAAAATGAGGGTTATGAGGGTTATAATTAGAATTTCTTTTATATGCTGCCATTATGCGTTTATATATATATATATATATATATATATATATATATATATATATATGTTATTAATTGTTCTAGTATTGGATTTGGTTAAGTTGCATTCTAATTTTTAAGAAATTGAATGTGAGGAGAATAAGCACCTTTCACATGGGAGGTCTATTTTCTCTTGTGGGAAAGAATTTATTGCATATCTGTTTGTACTATGTGCAGTTAAGTTATGTTAGCATAATTAAGAATTTGGATATTGTATTTAGAAATTAAGTATGGTTTAAGGAGATGTGTATGATTGCCAAGTTGACCAGGGGTGGATTGTGGTCATTGGAGAAATTGTGTCAACTTGTTGCAACTGGGGAATGTTCACCGAATAGCTTTCAGGTGTGTGTTGTTTCCTAGGGGACAGGAAGGGGGGGACAGGTAGCCTAATTGAGGAAAGAGGGAAGAATATACCTTGTTGTTGCAGACGCTTCCTAAAAAGGCCCTGCCTTAAGGTGGAGAGGGGGAGACTTCTGTTTGCTCTAGGCTTGCTCTGGTGGGCACTGTGCAGATCTCCACAGTAGAGTCACATCAACCTCCCATCTTCACCTGTTTTCTTGGACCACCACCTGCAGCAGGCTCACACCGACTGTCCTGTTGTCTCGGACTGGTGTCCTTCTGGTACCAGCTTGAGCACTACTGGGACCTTCCAGCTCTGCCACATGGACTATCTTGCTCGTCAAACTTATGAGCCCCCCAAATAAATTCCCTTTATCTCCATAAATTCTATTTACTCTGTCTCTCTTAGAACCCTAATCAATACACATACTCAATGTGAGATTTAGCCCAAAAAATATTGGGACACCAGTTCAGGTAGTAAGATGGGTTTAAAGAACTAGAGCTCAGAATGACGGAATGTAGCATCTCATCAAAGAGGAGTGAAGATTATATACATTGTGAGCTTGCAGGGAGTGGATGGTTAAATAGTACTCATTGTGGATTGGTAGGAAGGAAGGAAGTTTGGATCTATGTTAGTGTACATCAAGGAAATGTTGAAGATATTCATACAGCTTTGTCATGGACCATGAAATCAGACTCAACAATGGGTATGGTAGCTGATAAGGAAAGGTTTCTTGGTGTGAGTTGGGGGCATTTGGACTTATACCTTACGATTTAAGTTTACATTTAAAGAAATAGACAAGTAGAGATTATTGCTGATGTTACTAGAGGGATTTTGAAGAAGTGGATGTTGAGTATCTTCATAGGTGGCTGTTTTGCATATGAACTCGACACACTCAAAAAGTACCATGGCTGTGTTGAGCCTGATAGATGAAGGTAGAACTCTGTCATTGACGTAGGAGAACAAATACACACATTTTCTTTGCAGAACACAGAATATTTTAGGCCACTTCAATAAATAGCTAACTTGAAATCCTCTAGTGCAATCCGTTAGTGTCATCCCAAGTGGCATCCATGTAAATGGCTTATTGACTCAGGCTTGGGACACATTTTGCCCAAGAGAAGATCCCTCCTGTCATTTTGGAATCCGTGGACTTGGGGAAATCTTGCTGCTTGGGAGTCAAAAGGATGATCCACTAAATGACTTTAATTTGTTTTTAATTTGAACACCAGACCTCAGTTGAATAGCCCCGGGGAGGAAATGGTGGCAATTTCCTCCAGTGGCAAAGAGGAGGCTTGGCTGAAATATATCTGGATTCTTCGAGTGCTCGCTTCAGTCCAAAAGGAAACCGCACGTGTCATGTATGCATTTTCCAGACTGACGTTGCTTGTTCGTCCTTTACTATAACTTAAAATTTTCAGATACTTCAAAAATGATTCCTCTCATTATTACACTTCATTTCCTGCAACTTCCTGCCTTTTTGTGTAGTTGGACTAAAGAAGAATGCCTGCCTAGGCGGAGCACCAGTGTACACAAGGATGGAGATGTGGTAATTGGGGTTTTTTTCTCTCTTTATGTCTGCATGTATTCCACCGGTGTCTTTGATCTAAAGCCCAACACGAATTCATTTACTGTGGGGTAAGTGCCTCTTTTATTTATTTTATGCTTGATTATCGACATGGAGGTTGCTTAACAGCTTTGTATCTGCCTAGATAAGCGATCTTGTATCTCTAACAAATCCTCCCGTTAACTACTCACAATGCTACAGGACACTTTGTAAATTGCTTTGAGTTTTTCCTGTTTTCTTTTACTTTTTCAAAATTGGCAAGAGATTCTTAGTGTTTTGCTTCTTAAGGACTGGAACCTGAAGGAGACGAGATGTCCCTTTAACCTTCCTTTTACTCTCAATTGTCCTTTTCTTTTCTTTGTTATCACTGACTGACATTAAATAATTGTTTTACAGATTCAAGTCACCAGATTGAGTTAAATGCTAAAAGGCTATAAAAATATTTTTTCATAGTGTTCATAGTATTTGTGGTGTTTTAAAATTATGCATAAAATTATTTATTGTCATGATGTCAGTAATTATTGTAGTATTATGTCTTGTTAAACTCACATAAGTTTACTCTCCAAATATTTCCCTCTTCCTAATTTCCAGTTGTTTTCTAATTCCATATTTCTCACACTAAGCAGAAATGAGATAGCTCTTGGGCAGATGATGAGTCCCTGTGCTAAGATGTGTGCTCTGTGATTAAAGCAATTTACTTTTGAAAAGCAAAATGGTTGAGTTCACTTTATACGTAAAAATTTGTTTATGCATGTTACTAAAGAATTCTTCAGAAAATGATTATTTTCATTAGCTAACCATGAATTATTTTGTTCACCTTTTCATATAATTGTCTGACTTGATATGTCTAAATTGTATCTTAATATCTTTATTTTTATTAATAGTTGAATTGTGTATAATTTATGTATTATGTTAAGATTTTCTTCATTACCTACTTTTGCCTTTTTTCTATTTTACTATAAGGGCTAATGAGTTACTAAAACATATAATATAAATATTTGATTACCAAAACTTTGAAATTGTTTTATTACATTATTGCTTGTTTTAAATATTTTCTGTATGTCTTTAAATTGGAAAGAATATAAGATCTTAAGTAGGGAGGGGATAATCTTCCTTTTCTGCTTTTCTAATAAAGATTATATATTTCAAAGTAATATTTTATAAACACATCTGTGTTAATTCTAGCTCTTTATTATTTTTCAAAAACTATTTAGAGCCTCAGAAGTTTATTTTGCAGTAGGATTTCTGAGTTTGGGGCCAGCCCTGGCAAGATAGTGAGTTCAGGACCAGCCTCTACTACAGGCAAAGACAGTGTCTCAAAAAATGTATTTTTCTGAATATAAACATTTAACTCAATTTTTGTCTGTCACAATTGTTTACTTTTGTCAGGAAAAAGAATAACATTCACCTACTTATTTTAATGCCAAATTCATATTAACTTTATATGCACATGTATGGGTGTATAAATACACACATTTACAAATTGGTCATCTTTCTCCTCTACTGTATTCTACCAAAGCATAAATAACTCACAGTGTCATTTCTTGCCTATTTGGAATTTTTGGTTTGCATTATCTTTTCTCTAAATGTCAACCTACCCTAGGTTCTGAATTTTTTCAAAAAATTTTAAATATTTCTCATGTTTTAGAAAGCTTCAAAAGGAATTTTGTCATTATCAAGAAATATCTTGTTCTTTCAAGTTTTTTCCAAAATCATTTTTACTTTTATGTGTTTGCAATATATAACAATTACATTTAACTTGAGGGACTGATACAGTACCTCTTGTGTCACGATCTTTTTGCCTTTATTTTCTTTTGCCATCCTTTCATCCCCCTGTCCTCTCGCCCTTTTTTCCTCTCCGTGCAACTGGTTATTTTTGTTGCTTTCCAACACTCTGTATTTTGATTTTTTACTTATTTAATCTCTATGCCTCTCATAATAGAAAAGCCATGTGATACTTAACTCTCTATGTCTGATTCACTTTGTTGGGCATCATAGTCTCAAGGTGCATCTGTTTTTCTACAACTATCTCAAATTTACCTTTCTTACTGAATGATCGGTAATTCTTTGTGTAAATATCCTACATTTTCTTTATTATTTTGTGTGTATGGGGATTTACTAGGTGCTTCCCAGGCTCATTTATTGTGAGGTGTGCTGCTACAAGCATAGATATGCAAATATCACCATCGTGATTATTGAATTCTTTCATTATGACAGCCAGAAGAGATATATGTAGGTTTAAATGGAATATCTATGTCCAGTTTTTGGAGGGGTCACCATACTAATTTCCATAATTGCTGTATTACATTTACAGTCTCATCAACAACTCTGAAACAGTGTTCAAAGAATTTTTTTTTTAATGCTTCTGGGGTTGTTGACGAGCAAATCTTCATCTGGTAATGGAACCTCAACCTTGTTTTGATTTCCATTTCTCTAATGGCCAAGATGCTGAGCATCGTTTTCATCTATCAATTGGCCATTTGTACTTCTTCTGAGAACCGCATATTTCAGTTGCCCATTTTGATAGGGTCTTTTATTTTGGGGATTTATCTTTTTAGGATCTTTGTGTAGTCTAGATAGTAGTCACCGTCCCGAAGCGGAGCTGGGCCTGCCTTTCCCTTCCCACTGCTTTCCCGACACTCTGCTGTTGGGTGTTTTGCTGTGCACACTTGCGTTTCATTTCTGGAACTCTGTGTCTCCTTTTGTACAATAGGTGTTCTGTTAAGAAATCCTGTTCCCACACCTATCTCTTCATAGATTTTTCCATTAACTCTTACAAAATTAATGTTTCTATTTTACTTTTTAGGGCTCTGAGTCACTTGAACTTGATTCTAATACACTGCAAAAGATGTGAGTTTACATTCATTCTGCTAAGACTTTTTTTCTGCATGTCAATAACCAATTTTGCCAGCACCATTTGCTAAAAAGATGGTTTCTTTCTGCAATGAATGTTTTTGGCTCCTGTTTCAAACACCAGATTGAGGAATATTCTCTCTCTTGGTTACTTTCACCTAATTATCTTTACATTCCTTTAGTCTCCAATTGGGATTTTATTCCACCTTTAGTCCTCTTCCTCTTCCTTGTTCTCCAAACTCACCCTTTCCCCAAGTTCTCCTTTTCTCTACCCAACCATTCTTATTAATATAACAATTAAACATTAATAATTAATAGCTATCTAGCTTAGCCTACTAAGAATTAATACATTTTTAAGATTTAGTTACTCCTAAACACATCAATGCAGATTTCTTTTTTAAAAAATATTACTAATGTGTTGCCTTTAATAGATCGTTTCAAAAAGTCAATGTCTGGTTTGTCTAGATACCTATATTAATAGTAAGAGCACCCCATCAACAGACTAATGGATACATAAATTGTGGTATATGCATGCAATGGAATATCACTCGTTTATAAGATTTGAGGCTTTTGTAGGTAAATGAATACAATTTGAGACCATCATGCTCAGTCAAGTGAGTCAGATGCAGCAGGTTAAATATCTAATGGTTTCTCTAATATGAGAAACCCAGATCACAGTCATTTCATAGAACTGAATGGAGGGAGTAGGAACTAGTGGGAAAGGAAATGGAGATGGAAAGGTTCTGTAATTTTGACACATTATGTATGTGCACAAAATACTCAAGTTCAATGTAAACAATATATATCATATATGTACATATCAATGGGGAAAATTAATAGTAAAAAATAGTCTCCAACCACTATGCCACAACTACCAACAAGAAATAGATTAACAGTAATATGTTCTAAGAAAGCCAATTATTAACAATAATAATTATAAGTCTTTAACACTATTTCGCTCTTACCGTTAACACAGGTATCTAGTTAAACCACATATTGAATTATCAAACAGTTACTAAATCAGCCCAATGCCATCATTCATAATGGAAGTATGTAAAATGTTCTAGGCATAACTTAATTGCAAGAACATATTCAGTCTTAATTGGCTGAACTACACAGCTGTTGGCACTACTGAGATTCAACGGTAATAAGAATGATGAAGGTTGAAAAAGGCCGAAGTAGGACAAATATTTTTTGATGAAGAAAGAAAAGGAATAAGACAGAGAAAATGGAGATGAAATTCCAATTGAAGAGTAAAAATATATAAATAATATTAGATGAACGTAACTAAGAGAAACAGGACCAAGAAAAAGAAGTATTAACATGGGTGTATGAAAGCACTATTTAACAAAAAGCAAAGAAATCTTGAAAGGACAAAATAATATCAAAAACACTAAAAACCAAAAGATCCAACTGAAATAAACAGTGGTGAAAACCCAAAGTACAGACCAAAAAACAGTGGAAAGAAGTCCACAAAATTTCTCTGTAGTGAGTAATCGGGCTAAGGAGTCTCTCCCAGCTACAGTGGTGGTAGCGTTCATTCTCCAGCGATAGAGGGGAAGGGAAGAGAGGCAGTCAAACTGTGAGCATTCTTTCATTCTCTGATCATTCTTTGCTGACGGTCCTCCAGGCAGACCTATCCTCGCCCTGGCCACGGCTGAATCTGCAGACATGTTTTTTCATGTCCAGTGCCTTCACTCAGTTGCTCAGCCAAGTTGATTTTGCGCATACTTTTCAGAGTGATTGGGAGCCAATAAACCATTGAGTTCTTCCATGTTCTCTATACAGGCTTATGCCCAACAACTATCAGAGTTTTTTGGTGTTCGTTTTTGCCATTGAAGAGATCAACAGGAATCCTCACCTTTTACCCAACATATCCCTGGGATACGAGTTCCACAATTTCCTGCACAGCCATTGGAGGATAATGGAGAGCTCCTTTATTATGCTCAATGGACAGGATGAGATCCCGAATTACACCTGTGGGAGAGAAAGCAAGCCCATAGCAGTGTTGGCTGGAACTCTGTGGGAAACTTCTGCTTACATTGGACCCCTGCTGGAGCTCTACAAATTCCCACAGGTGGAGATGAGCTGTCTAGGGAAGGATAAATGCATGTGTCTTCTCGTGTCATTGTCAGGTGTCTAAAGGTTGTGAAGGAAGATCAGTTTTTGCATCTGCGCATTTGTGTAATTTCTAAGAGTAACTTCACTGAGACTTGATAGTCTGTGTGCATTTTCTATGCCCATAGCAGATAAGTGGCAGAGGAGAAAGTGAAAACTATTCCTATTCCTGGAACTCTACATCTGATCAGTCACTTCAAAAAAAAAAGTTTCAGGGAATGAGATAATTAGGATATTGAGAAAATTAGAAAGATAGAATGAAAAATCTTCCAGTAGGGTCAGCTGCTGCTTGGCACCCTCCCTACATGATTAAGATTGTATTTTACACCTACTACATTTCTCATGTCATTTCAATTTCATTTTCTCTTTAGCTTACTTATAGCTCTTTTGATCCCATGCTCAACGACAATGGCCAGTTTCCTTCTCTGTACCAGATAGCCAACAAGGACACATCTCTGGCCCTTGGCATGGTCACTTTGATGCTTCATTTCAGCTGGACCTGGGTGGGACTGGTCATCACAGACAGTCAGAAAGGTCTCCAATTTCTCTCAGATGTGAGAGCAGAGATGGACAGGAACAGAGTCTGTGCGGCATTTGTGAAAATGATCTCCAATGCCCCTATGCCATATTTTTTCTATCCACGGGGACATGACTTCCTGACCCGAGAAACATCCCCAGTAAATGTTGTCATCATTTACTACGATACTGAGAGTCTAAGTGATATAAACTACCTTATCGGACAATATTTGGTAACATGGAGAGTGTGGGTCACAAACTCACAGTGGCACGCCGACATGACTGGCAGAAATTTCATCCTTGACTCCTTCCAGGGAACTCTCGTTTTTTCAAACCATCACGCAGAGATATCTGGATTTGAGGATTTTATGCAGGAAGCTACCCCTTTCAAATATCCAGAAGACACGTACCTCACCATGTACTGGTCCAGTAATTTCCATTGCTCATTCTCGGCTCCTGACTGTACACTGAAGGACTGTATCCCAAACGCCTCTCTGGCGTGGCTGCCTGTGAACCGTTTTGACGCGAGCGTGACAGACGGGAGTCACAACGTCTACAACGCGGTGTACGCCGTGGCTCACGCCCTCCACGAGATGCTTGTCCAACAAGTACAAACGCAATCAATGGGACCTGGAGGTCAAGCATTTTCCCCCTGGCAGGTAATGTTTCCTCCATGACATACGATGTCATCAGGGATCTTTCTGAAAAGATCCCTTATGTGCTTTAACCATGTAGTTTAATAGTATCTCTCACAACTACAAAAAGCCTGCACAATTTTTTGAGTAGGTAAATATTGTCATGGATAAAAATGATTATCAACCCAAAAGGCCATTGGCAGAGAGAAAGTAGGCTTAGGGCAAGATAAGTGCTTGCCTTAAATTCCCTGCCCACCTAATGGTATCAACAGAAGAAATCTAAACATTCCCCATGAAGTTCCTCATATACAACATGAAAAATATGTAATTTTAAATGTAGGGAAAAGAATCCACTGTAATGGATACATTATATACAAATTCTTACTTGATTTTTAACAGCAAATTCTTTTGATATTAATAACTAGAAGATGCTCTGGAAACAACTGGAGTTTAAAACATGGAAAGTTTTGATTCTACTTTTGAGCACTGTCTAACTCACATGTGTATTGTTTATTGAGATGAGCTTGATTGGAATATTTTTTAAAAACATGTTTTGAAACATTACAATATTGAATATACAATCCTCATCATCCATAAATTTTCTGTTTTCCTACTTAATTGACCGTTTTAAAGATACATTATAAGCCTGGAGTTAATTGCAAGTGTGCATCTAACTTCATTCATATCTTTTGTGTTACGCCCGGGTCCCTGATAACCACAGAGTCACGCTTCTCTTGTAGTTGCATCTCTTTCTGAAGAACATCCAATTTAAAAATCCCGCAGGAGACCAAGTGAATTTGGATGACAAAAGAAAACTGGATACAGAATTTGACATTCTCAACTTTTGGAATGTGCCAGAAGGCCTTAGACTTAAGGCCAAAGTGGGTTTCTTTTCTCCACGTGTTCCTCACGGTCAGCAGTTGTCTATTTCAGAGGAGATGATAGAATGGGCCACAGAAATGACAGAGGTATGTGAATTCTAAACACAATGTGCTTCATTTAACAAGGATAACCTCAATATTGTAAAATTTGTATCCTCATTTTTGTACTAAGTATAGTCCCATATAGAAATTTAACAACTCACCTTCAAATTAAAATTTTTTTCCTATTATTTTCTTTATGGATACATAATATTACATAGTGTGTAGGTACTACATCTTTTTTTTAACCAATCCTCTGTTGATGGCCAACTAGGTTGTTTCCAGGGTTTGGCTATTATGAATTGTACTGTTATAAACATGGATATACATATGTCTTATTGGTATGTTGACTTTATTTCTTTTGAGAACATGGCCAATAGAGTCAGAGCTGGATTAAATGTAATATCTATTCTCAGCTTTTAAAGGAATCTCCAGACTGTTTTTCACAGTGGTTGTACCAGATCGCACACCCAGCATGAGTAGAGTTTTTTTTTTTCTCCATGCCCTCATCTACAATTATTGCTTTTTGAGTTCTTGATGTAGGCCGTTCTCAGTGGAGTGAGGTGAAACCTCAACATTGTTTTTATTCGCATTTCTCTGATGGCCAGTGATGGAGAACACTTTTTCATATGCTTGTTGGCCATTTGTACTTCTTCTGAGGGGCTTCTTTCCATGTAAGCTGCTTACTTCTTGATGGTGTTGTTATTTTGGGGAGTTTTATGCTTTTGAGTTCTCTGTGTACTCTAGACATTAAACCTTTGTCAGAAGTGTTACTGGTGAATATCTGTTCACATATTGTGGCTTGTCTCTTGATTGGTTGTCTGTTGACTATTTCTTTTGCTGTGCAACAGCTTTTTTTGTTTAATGTAGTCCCATTTGTTGTTTCTTGCTGGGATTTCTTGTGTGATTTGTGATCTGTTCCAAAAATCCATTCCTGTTTCTGTGTCTTCTAGGGTTTTACTTATTTTATCTTCCAAGAAGTTCAGTGTTTCTGTTTTGATGTCCAGGTCTTTGATCCCCCTCTCTTTTTTTTTTTCTGATTTAGTGTGTGGTGAATGATATGGGCCTAATTTCACTCTCCTGCATTTGGTACTCCTGTTTTCCCAGCACCATTTGTTGAAGATGCTGTCTTTGCTCCAGTGGACTGTTTCGGCCCCTTTGTCGTAGATCAAGTGACCAAGGATGCTTGGGTTGTTTCAGTCCTCTTGTCTGTTCTTACACCAGTACCGTGTAGATTTAATCACTGTTGCTTTGTAGTATTTTTTGAAGTCTGGGATTGTGATTTGTTCAATTTTGCCCTTTTTACTTAGAATTGCTTTAGAGATTGTGGGTCATTTCTAGTTCTATATTAATTTTAAGTTTTTTTCTATCTCTGTGAAGTATGTAGTTGGTATTTTGATTGTCATTGCACTGAATCTTTATAGTAGCTTTGGGAGTACGGCCATTTTGACAATATTAGTTCTTCCTGTCCAGGAACATGATGTGTCTTTCTGTTTTCTAAAGTCCTCTTCAATCTCTTTCTTTAGGGTCTTGTAGCTTTCTTTTTGTAGATATTTCACCTCTTTGGTGAGATTTATTTTTAAGTATTTGTTGTTGGTGTTATTGTGAATAAAAATAGGGCCACCTTGGCTTAATAATGTTCAGAGAAAGGGACTAAGTACAAAAGATGGAATACACACGGTGTTCCTCTTATGAAATGCACAAAACTCATGACATAAAAGGCCCCAACATGAGTGACAGGGTAGGAAAGTGGTGAACCTCTGAGAAAGGGCATAGACACTCACTGATTCCCCAAACCTCATGTTTTTAATTTGTTATAAAATTTGGAATTGCTGTAATTATAAAATAAAAAATAAAGTATCTGATGTGAGGAATTTATCAATTAGCTTGATTTAATTATTCCACAATGTATCATAAGTCAGAATATCACTTTGTAGCCTATGAATAGCTATAACCATAATTTATCAATTTACAATTAAAAATAAAACTGAAAAATACTTAAACATCCTTTCTAGTGACCAATTTCTGGTGAAAGAAAGTTGGATCCACTTAATCATATGTTTGCCAGTATTGTATATTTATAGTGTTTGTAAACATAGCATCTTACTTATCAGTATGTATGTTGTACCCGTTATGAAGGACCAGGTAAAATTCCAACACATGTTACGTTTCCCTCAGAC
>PVKB01006647.1:0-55756 GCA_004027205.1 Ctenodactylus gundi
TGGACATCCACATGCAGAAGAATGAATCTAGTCACACACCTATCACCATGCACCAAAATCAAATCAAAATGGATTAAAGACCTAAACATTAAAAATGAAACACTAAACCTTCTGGAAGACAAAGTAGGTAAATTTCTAAAAGACATAGGGGTAGGCAAAGATTTTCTTGGCAAGACACCAAGAGCAAAAGAAACTGCCCCCATTATCAACACATGGGATCTTGTCAAATTAAAAAGTTTCTGCACAGCAAAGGAAACTGTCAACATTGTAAATAAAGAACCAACACCTCAGATAAGAAACTCATAACTAGAATACACAGGGAGCTAAAGAAAATTAAGCCCATCAAAATAAAGGATCCTATTGAAAAAATGGGCAAATAAAATGAAGAGGCAGTTCACTCAGGAAGAAGTACAAAGGGCCAATAGATACATGAAAATATGCTCAACATCTCTAGCCATAAGAGAAATGCAAATCAAAACAACGCTAAGATACCATCTCACTCCAGAGAGAATGGCTTATATCAACAAACCAAATAGCAATCAATGCTGGCGCTGTGGGGAGAAAGGAACCCTCCTGCACTGCTGGTGGGAGTGTAAATTCATTCGACCACTCTGGAAAGCAGTATGGAGAGCTCTCAAAAGACTAGAAATACATATCCTCTTTGATCTGGTAACATATCCAAAAGAGGCCAAAACAACATACAACAGAGATATATGTATACCCATGTTCATAGCAGCACAACTAACAATAGCTAGAACATGGAAGTCACCAAAATACCCATCAATAGACCAGTGGATACACAAACTGTGGTACTTATACACAGTGGAATACTACGCATCTGTAAGGTCCAACAGCGTGGAGGTTTTCACAGGCAAATGGAAGAAACTTGAGAACATCATGCTTAGTGAAGTGAGTCAGAAGCAGAAGGTGAAACATAGGATGGTCTCTCTGATATGAGAGACCCAGACCACAACCATCTCATGGAACTTTAAACGAAAGACAAAGGGAAAGAGGGGGATGGGGGGCTAAGGGAGGGAATGGAGGGTAGAGGGAGGGACAAAAGGAGAGCGGGAAAGCCCTTGTCACTTTGACAAGATACGTAGGTGCACAAAATGCTCAACTCCACTGTAAACCTTAAATTCTGCACTTGTACATATCAATAAAATGGGGGGGGGGGGGGGAAGCATTCCACCCAAAACCAGCAAAATACATTTTTTCAAGTTCACGTGAAACACTAACCAAGGCAAACTATATGCTAGGTCAAAAAGTCTTAAAAATTAATTTTCAAAATACTTTTTCCAACCAGAATGAATAAAATTAGAAGTCAATAGCAGAAGGGGAACAGAAAAATTCACAAATAGGTACAAATGAGACAAAAGGGAAATTAGAAAATACCTTGACAGAAGTGAAAACCAAAACTCAACATACCAAAACTCATGAAATTCAGCAAACAAATTTTAACAGGAAAATGTATAGCTATATATAAATGCTTACATTCAGAAAGGAACTCAAATCAACAGCTAACGTTAGTTTACAGTTTACACCTTAAGAATGAAGAAAAGGAAGAACAAACTAAACCAAAAGCCAACAAAAGTAAAGAGGTAACAAAGACGGAGATTAACATAGCAAAGGCTAGTTCCTCAGAAAGATAAAATAGGCAAACTTAGCAACACTGACAAAGAAAAAATGACTCAATTCTCTAAAGTCAAAGTGGGTACATCACTACCAATTTTGCATAAACAAAAGGCTTTAAAGGTGGTACTATGCACAATTGAATATCAACAAACAAGAAAATGGAGATGAAATGCCAAATTCTTAGAAACCTACAACCACCCATGATTAAGTCATAAAGAAATAAAAACAAACTGATATACCTCTAACTAGGAAGAATATTGGCTCATTAACCAGAAACCTCCCCACCAAGAAAAGCACTAGACCAGACAGCCTTATTCATAGTCTACCAATCATATAAAGGATTTACCTCAATTCTTCCCAAACATTTCCTGAAGATGATAGCACTACTAAGGGTAGCACTACTGTTGTTTCATTCTGAGGCCAGTGTATGACCCTGGTCCCAAAGCCATACAAAAACACTACAAGAAAACTATATACAAATATTCCTTGTAAATTCTGGTGCAGAAATCCTCAACAAACTAGTACCCTATATTTAGCAGCATGTCAAAAGAATTATAGATCCATGGATAAGTAGTATTTTTAGCATATAAAGATGGCTTAATATGTAAAAATATCAATGTAATGCCACACAGTAGCAGAATGAAACAAAGTCCACATGATCATTCAATAAGAAAAGGCAAAATTCATTATCTTTTCTTATAGAAAAAAACTGCAAGCTTACAATAGAAGTAAATGATCTCAAAATAATAAAGATTATTTATTGAAAAAACACAGCTAATGTTATAACTCAATGATAAAGATGGACACTTTTTCCCCTTATCCCAGACATAAGACAAGAGTGCCACATTTGCCATTTCTACTCAGCATAATAATTGAAGTTCAGTGCAACCAGGCAAGAAAAACAAAGAAAAGGCACCCAAATTAAAGAGAAAGTAAAATTCTCTCTGTTTAAGGAGAGCATGACTTCAGGTGTGAAAAGCCCTAAATTTCCAACAATAAACAGATGTTAGACTTAATTAATTTATACAACATATAAAATGAGCACAAAAATCAGTTGCATTTCTGTACATTAACAATGAACCAACTCAGAACAAAATTAAAGAAATTCTCTTTAAAAGAGCATCAAAAATAAAAACAAGTAGAGAGGCTTGTACTATGAACACTACAAAACAGTGTGGAAAGAAATTAAAGACACAACCAGACAGAAAAGAATAGTCCCTGTGCATAGATTAAATGACTTAGTATTAAGATATAAATATGTCCAAAGTGACCTATAGATTTTTTGAAACCCATGTTAAAATCCTGATATTTTTGTAGAAATAAAAAATGCATTCTAAAATTTTAGATTTCTAAAATATGTAATATCAAAGGACCCTGAAGAGCCAAAAAGAAATTTAAAAAAAACAAAATTGAAGAACTTGCCTTTCCTGCTTTCAAAACTTTTTTACAAAGCTAAAAAAAAAATCAAAAGAGTGTAGCATTGACATGAAGAAATGCACAGAGACCAATGTAATAGAATAGATCCCTGGAATCAGCCCTCACAGACATGGTCAGATGATTTTCAAAAGGATGCTGAGACTACTGAGTGGAGGAAAGGACAGTGTTTTCTCAGTTGGTACTGGGAATCCAAAGGCAAAAATCGAAACTGGACCTTTACCTTATAACTCTACCAACCAAGACTGCTATATTCAGCAAAATTATCTTTTAATTTAAAGGGAGAAATTAAAACTTTCCGTGATATAGAAAACTTAAAGGAATTTGCAGCCACTAAGCTGGTACTGCAGAGAATACTTAAAGGAAACTTAGAAAGTGAAAGGGAGGCCAGCGACACCAATGACCCCAGAGGAAAAGCAACAACAGCTAGAGGAGAATGAACTGAGAAAAAGTGAGGCTATGCATGAAATTAGGGGTGAAATGATAGGTAAAAGGAAAAACCAAACAGGGCAAAATGTTAATTATTAGTGAAATATGAGTAATGAATGTATGAAAGTCAAAAAAATCTGGAATAACTGAGCATAGCTATTTATCTATAGCTGTAACTGTAGCATACTTGTTTGATTCAGATTTAGGTCCGTTTAATGTAGCAAATTGATAAAGCCTTAAGCTTGTTGAATGAAGTAATTCACTTTTTTGATGTTGAATGTGAGTTTATCCTCTTTGAGAGGTGGAAACATAAGCAGCACCAAAACAGATTGGAGAAAAGGTAACATCTAAAGAGAAAATGTAATAAAAAAAGATCGATAATTAAATCATCTGATTGATATACTTTTAAAACAGTACCAGTTCTTCTATAAAATCTGTGAAATCTCCCCACATTATTAGTAAGAGTATAGTAGTGTGTAAAATAGAATAATTACTAATTAATAATGCAACATGGGGAATTGACATAAAATCTCTTAAGAATACAAATGCATGAATATATGGATGGATAGACAGATAAAAATTGTAAACCAAATGCAGCAGAATGCTAGTAATCAGTGAAATATGAGTAAGTTATGAAAGTTAAATTCTGAAATAGCTAAGTTTGCCTTCATATCTGTTACTTTAAGTATATTTACCTGGTATAGATTTAAGGTCATTTAATGGAGCAATGTGATATAGTTTTAACTTTGTTTTATTGTAGAAGTTCATTTATTAAGTCACTGATGAAAATTTATCCTAAGAAAACTGATTGATGTAAAGATAACCCTGTGAATATGTACTTTCCAGTATTCATCTAAGGCATTTGAAATTTAACTTGTTTTTCCTTCTTTCCCATATTTACTAGTCTTTTGGACTACATGCTTGCAGTTATTTTCTAATGTGAACAGGTGGGTGAGGCCAGGTTTAAAAATAGCAACAAAGATATAGCAAAATATAGGGGAAAAAAACCTTTTGGTAAATATCCCAATAAATGGATTGGTTGGATTCAGAGAAGAGGCGTCAAGATTTAACTACTGCGACCCATTCGAGGAATAGGAAACTGAGTTAGAGTGGTGACTGAAGTGAAATGACTTAGGTGCGGAAGATTAATATGTTAAGTACTGTACAGTTTCTCTGACTTGGAAAACCCAGAACACAGACATTCTATAGAACCACATGAAGTGATAGCTGGAGTTGGGGGAAGGGATAGGGAGGGGGAGAGAGGGTCAAAAATGGGAAGGGATTGTAAAGTTGATATGATACATATGTGCACGAAATACCCAAATTCATTGTAAACACTATGTATTACATATGTATATTAATAAAAATAGTGGGAAAAACCTAACTCTAAATATTACATATAAAATTCCTAGAAAATTTTCATGACTTTGGTTTTGGCCATGATGTCTTTCTGGTCTTTGTTTCAATAACAGAATATCACAGACTAGGTCACATATAAAGAAAGCGTTTCAGTTCTAGAGGCTGGACAGTTAATATCACTGTGAAGATGCTAGCATACACACAATACAGGCCTTCTCACTATGGCATGGCATGACACAAAAAACGTAAGTGCAAGCTAAGGTCTCTCTTCCTCCTCTTAGAAAATCACTAGGAGCATATGGAGCCTATCCAGATGACCTCATCTGACCAAATTTATCACACCAAGACTCTGCCTCCAAATACTATCAACATATAAATTTGGGGGCGTGTATTTAAACTACAGCAGATATCAAAAGTAAGGCAAAGAGCCAGAGGGAGCAAGGACTCCATTAAAATTAAGAGATTTTGCACCTCAATAAAACTGTAGCAGGTGAAGGAAGAGGTAAATCAGAGATAGTGCTGATACCAGGCTAACATTCCAAACATATTTTTAAATATTTTAACATGTGAAGAATTTGAATAGACAATGTACCATATACAAATTAGGAAAATGCAAATCAAAATCACAATGTAATACTACTTAACACACATTAGGATAGTTACTAAAAAGAAAGAAATGGAAAAAATGGTGAAGACTTGGAGAAACTAGGACCCTACTACATTCATACTTGCCGGACGGGGCAGAAAACAGCATGGTGCTTCCTCAAAATTTAAACAGAAAATTACCGCATGCTCTAGGAATTCTACCAAAATAAATGGAAGCAAGAATATCAGTATTTGCACACCACTGTTCATAGCAGCAGCATTTAGAGTAACTCAAAGGTAGAAACAGGTCAAATGTCCATCAACAGATGGGTCTCTTAACAAATGGCCACATATACCAACTGGTCTCAGAAGATCACATCACCTAGTGACACCATAACCATCTTAGTTTAAGTATACTCTATGGTGTTCATTCAATAATGAAATCACCTAACAATTTCTCAGAATGTATCCCCATCATTAACGCAACAGATGGCGATATAAGTATAATGAATATTATTCACCCTTTTAAGAGAAATGAATTGTGTATGTGTGTGTATGGTACTGGGGATTAAGCCCAATGCCTTTTGCACTGAACTACATCCCCATCTGATTTTTTTTTGAAACAGAGTCTCTCTAAGTCATTAAACAGCCCCCAGCGAGGCTCAAACTTGCAATCCTCCCACCTCAGTCTCCTGCCGAGACTAAGGCCTGTTCCACAGGCCCTGGCTGTGCAATTCTAAAATATGCTACAACATTGATAGACCTTGAAATCATCAGGTTAAGTGAAATCAGTCAGACACATTATATGATTCCACTGAAAAGGCATTCAGAATAGTCAGATTGTTTAAGGAGAGGGAAGGAATGGGTAGCAGAAAGTCGTTGCTTAACAGGTGAAACTTGAGCTTGGTAAGATGGCCAGGTTCTGGAGAGGCAAGTGGTGTTAGCTGCATGATAATAGGAGCGTTAGTTAATGCTACTGAATCATTCAATTAAAATTGTACACTTACATGGCCATGAGATGGGCAAGGCTGTATGGATGATGACCTTTAAAAAGTCAAAAAGTTGGAGTTAATAAATTGAACTGCATCAAACTTTGGATCTTCATTAGAAAGCATCATTGAGTAAGTAAAAAGTGAAACTCACACAGTGAGAAAACACACTTAAAAACTAATAGCCTGAGGGGTAGGGCATTCTGAACTAAAAAATTTAAAATTAATAACAGACATAACACAATACAAAAGTAGAGGAAATTATTAAACTAGAACTTCACTAAAACTAGAAATAACCCAATAAAAAGATGTCAAGCTCTCAGTAACAGAAGTGTGTACATTGAACAAAAATGAGATACAACTCTGTATCACTAGAATGCTTAAGATTTAAAACAAATGACCATGTCAGAATTTTTCAAACATTTAAACCAAGTAGAAATCTCATATACCAGTGACAGAAGAAACTGGCAAAAGCTTGATCATGCCTCTAACATGTAAATATATCCATATCCTAGATACCCACTTGACCAATTTCTACTTCCATGTCTATGCCAACAAAAATATGTGCATATCAGCACCAAGTGTCATACACATAAATGTTCATAGCAGTGTTTTTATATCAATAGGAACTGTAAAAACTATAAAGAAACCAATCATTATTAAAAGTACATGGGAAATTAAATTACAGTATATCCATAAAATGAAGTACTATTAACCAATCAAAATGAACAAACTTTGGTTACATACCCAATGCATATAAGGCAAACAAGGAGGTCAGGTGCTAAATTGTCACGAGGCAGGTTTGGTGATACATATCTGTAATCCCAGCACTTGGGAGGCTGAGGCAGGAAACCATGAGGTCAAGACCAATCTGGGCTATATAGCAAGACCCTGTCTCAAAAAAAAAATGGACATGAAATATGGCTCATGTTGAAAGCTAAATCTTGACAGTGGTCAGTGGTCACATTTGGAAAGGAGCAAAAAGTGAATAGAAGGAGGCACAAAGGGGCTTCTGAGTTCCAGGCAGTGCTTTATGTCACCTGTGTGCAGACAGACTGCACAATATGTGGGGCCACAGGAAAATGAAAATGTAGGGTCCCTGTCCAAAAATATAGTGCAGGTCAAGATTAACAATAGAGCATTAAACCAAGTATAGGTCTCCTATAGAGTGGTGGCAAGTGGCTTTGCCTGTGTGTTAACACTTTCATACCGGGAAATATTTTGTTTCAATCACTTTTCTCTACATATACAGTATTCCACAATATAATTATTTTCAAATAGTTAAAATTGATAACTTTTGTCATGTGTATCTTCAAATAAAACAAAAAATTTCAATTGTTGGACATTTTTGTATTTTCTCCACTCCCTTGTGTCTTTGTGAACAAAAGTGTCAAACAGCCCTTCTGATCCCAAAGGGCAGTAACTGGTCCTGAGCAAAAATATCAGCCAAGGAGAACTTCTTTCACCATAATCCCTATTTCTATTTTTTTAAAAAAATGTTCCTTCAGTAATCCTTGGGGACTATGGATCCCTTTTTTGAGCACCTAATACAAGATGTAAGAAATCTGTCACTAGAAAATTTTCAATGAACAAAAAATTTCTGCTTAGCCAGGTTACCCCATGGGCCTCCAGGGATCAAATCCAAAGATGCCAAGTTAAGATCCTTTGTTCCAAAGTCACCTTCAGGGATGTGTGTCCTCTTGTCCTAAAGCAGCAGGTGTTGCCTGGACTACAGCGCATGACCTTGCCTCAAAACAAAACAAAATAAAATAATAAATTAGCAGACATTAGCCCAGGGCCTGTTGCTTTTGTATTTCACAGACAATTGTTCTTAGAGGTGCTTCCCAGGACTGGGTCTGGCTCTGCCAACTCTGGGGAGAGCTGTCTACGTGGCACATGGCAAGAGGGCAGAAGGGACGGCATACCTGAGTCAGCTTTCCTTCAGCTGCCATGGGCTTGACCCGGAGAAAATGAGGCCAAGGAAAGAAATGATGGACGTGGTTACATGGATGTATTTAACAAGAACATACTAAACCAATTACCCTTTGCACCGAAGCAGGGGTACTTATTTTGAGGTCTTTGGCTCCAAAGCTTACCACCACATTCCTAGCACATAATGCCAAGATAGCTTTCATATGGTTAATCTGCAAGAGGGCTGCCCTTCCCTGACAGGCTTTACTCTCTTCTGAGCCACTTGCTAGCAAATGCCCAAAGACCACAGGAAAGCTGTGGCATTAAGAAATCATACTAGTGAGTGTCCTTCAGATAACCTGAAAAGGAAAGAGATGCATCATCGGAGGGCTGCCAACAAGACCCTGCGCAAAGAGCCTCCGTCCCTGGTGGCCTGAACATCATGCTACTGACGTCTGATGTGGCTAACAGGATGATACCACTTTTTCTGCTTCCCAGTGCAATGGGCCCTGTATTGGGCCTCACCTTGCTGTACAGCACAGACAAGTCTTCTGCCAAACCCGGGATGGCATCACTTTACCGTCTGAGCAGTGCAGCGCCCTTCCCAGGTAAGAGAAAGCACTGCATCTCCCTTCACAGTGCCTGTGTCACCAGCAAAGAAAGACAGTGGTAGGAGAATTTTTTTTTCTTCACCCTCCTGTAGTTCCAGGAACCAGATACCCTGCCCATATACCTCCATCACCTTGTGCCACCTCCCTTTTTCCTTTTAAGGTCAGTGGCTCTGTAGTGGGCTTGTGCTCACTAAATGGACTGGCCTGGTGCACATGGTGCTCTTGCTCTGAGGGCACCTGATACCGCGGAAGACCTGCCGCAGTCCCAAGGAAGGCAGCAAGTGGGGTCCACACAATGGCGACCAAGCCTCAAGGGCTGTAGCAGCTCTGCATTCTTGTGGGTTTTCTCCACAAATTGGGCTAGAAAGAAGGGCCTTGATTCTGGGTTTCAACCTCTCATCCCTATGTAGCTCCCATGCTCCATCATACCTCCTTGAAGATGCTCCCTGCAACATCTAAGACCCCAGTCCCTGAGACTGGCTCCATGTTCTGCTTCAGCCAGCCTTCACACTGGGTACAGCTCATTCTCAGGTCATGCAGGGACACAGACCTTGTGGAGAAGATCAGGAGAGGCTCAGATAAGGGAGGCAACCTTAAGATCTTAGGGCCATTTGGTAAAACCACAGATGAGAACCCTACTGTGGGGACACTGGAAGCTCTGGACGCTTCAGTCTAGGAGTCCATCCTGACTGGAAGCTTGACAGGTTTCTAACATTGTTTTCACTTCTGCACCCCACTACAGACCCCCAGAGACAAGCCTTAACTCTCTCCTCCTCCTCCAGGCCTGTGAGCACCCAGAACTGCTGGTCGGAGGCGTGTAGCGTACACTGGAGGGTCAGTCTGTGGACCTTATGCACAGCAACCTGTGGCAACTACGGCTTCCAGTCTCGACGGGTGGAGTGTGTGCACGCCCACACCAACAAGCCTGTGCCTGAGCACCTGTGCTCCTGGGGGCCCCGGCCTGCAAACTGGCAACGCTGCAATATTACCCCATGTGAAAACAGTATGTTCCAACCCAAAAAGACATTCTGCAGATTCCCCACAGGGTACAGGGTACAGAGGGAAGTCCCTGGGACTGAGTCTGAACACAAGCCACTGGATCAGGTTCCCCAAGGACTGTGAGCTGGGGCCAGAGTGCAGCATTTCCATTGGGATGCATGGGTTTGTTCAAGGATGTGTGTGTGCATGTCCAGGCAGGGTATGCCCCAAGGGCTTCCACCAAGATTCTCCATCATGACTCAGAGAGTGCCAGGTACCGTGGCCAGGGGTTGGATGAGTTTGGCCCACAGCTCGCCGGCAGTGAGACAGGCTAGTGCCCTCAGAGATGACTAAACAATGGTTCTTGGGCCATGCTGCTAAAGAGAAAGTACTTGTAACACTGAAGACGTGCACAGAGTCCCTCTCTCCCAGCCAGCTCTGCACCCCTGCTCTGTTTACTACCCACAAGGATCTGCAGATCACCTCCCTCCTCCTCAGCCCACAGGGGGCCACTGGAACTGATCAAGAGTTCATGCCTCATTCTACTCTTTTTTCCCTCAATTCTGAAGCCCCCTCAGCCCAAGACTAGCATTTATTCCAGCTAGGCAGAGATCTAGTTTTCCTTTATCTGATTCCAAAGCCCAAGTTGAAGGTGTTTCCCCACAAGGAAGACAAGTCTTAAGACAAGAAATGGCGGGGGGGGGGGGGGGGGGGGGGGGGGGGGGGGGAGCAGTGCAGTTTTCCCCTAATCTATGTTTCAATGAGCAATAGACTCTCATCACTAAGGCAGATGCCCTCTAGGCACAGAACCCATCCCTTCTGATACTCTGGAGACAGAGGACCATTGTACCTGGTAAAGTGCTGACCCATATTCATGTCAATGGGTCAGTGCATCACAGGGTACCAGTGTAAAAAGCAAGTTCTTAGGACTGACTTACCAGATCAACTCAGCACGCTCTAGTCTGTGCCAAACTGAACTAGAACATCATATCTGGGGCCTTGTTGGCAAAAGGAGCAAAAGAAGCTTAGGTGGAAAATATCAGAAAACAAAATAGAAACTAAAGTCTACTAGAAATGAAAGTCCAAGTGCCTGGGATGGTGACCTGAAACAAGGACATCATGGGTACTCTCCCTCACTGTGGGGCAGGATTCCATCCTTCCAGGGACACCTCAAGAAAGAGAGGCACTATAGTACTAAGGCACAGAAAAGGGGGAAAGGCGAGCAAGGGCATCGGAGGAGTGG
The DNA here is from genome assembly GCA_004027205.1 of Ctenodactylus gundi. Classification (NCBI taxonomy): domain Eukaryota; kingdom Metazoa; phylum Chordata; class Mammalia; order Rodentia; family Ctenodactylidae; genus Ctenodactylus; species Ctenodactylus gundi. The sequence goes on from PVKB01006647.1 coordinate 11,175, forward strand.
GGAGTCGCAGGAGATGGGACACCATCCGAAAGGAGCAGAGGACCCAACTAGGGCCTTGACATTCACCCCGATGGCTACCACCGCTGCTGCTGGTAGTCTGGGGGGCAGGCAGCTCAATGTGGCCAGAATGAGGACAGCCCAGAGTGCCCAGTACGCAGTGGCCCAGGCGGACCCCGCAGGCACCTCAGCAACCAGGGGCCCGGGCGGCACAACAGCCTCACTGTTAGCCTCCATTTCACATCTCTTTTCTGTCCCCTTCCCCACCCTCCTGCTTTCCCAGTGGAGTGCAGAGACACCACCAGGTACTGTGAGAAGGCGCAACAGCTGAAACTCTGCCAGCTCAGCCAGTTCAAATCACGCTGCTGTGGAACTTGTGATAAAGCATGAAGTCAAGGACTCACAGGACTCACGCCACCACCTTGGACAGAACCTCTTACTTTCTTCGTTTAATTTATTTATTTGCCCTCTCTATGCTCCCCACATCCCAACTTCCACTTCTGAGGGCTTCACCTTTTCTCCCATAGTGAGCTGGAGGCCATAATGTTGGAAAAGGCAAAAGACAGATGTCTGAGAAGGGTGTGGGGCGGGCCAGGCAGCAGCAGCTCCCTTGCAGAGCGGGTTTCCTCCCAACCTGGGTCTGAGAGCCCAGACCAAGAAAAGGGAAGCCATAGCCCCCGAGGACAGGGCTTGGAATGGCCAGGGCCAACACTGGACAACCACCTGTGTCTTTTCTAGAAGCGCACTGCTAAGGCAGGAGTGTTGTTCCTTTGGCTCTTCCTCTGCCCTTCAGGGATGGTAAAGACAAGGGGACATCAGGCCGAAGCAGAAACCAGCCCAGAACCTAACTCTTCAGGTGCGAGGGACAGAAAAGAGAGCTCAAACATAGGCAGCAGTAGCGGAGGGCACAACCAAAGCAAGCCTAAGGCACACAGCAATGCAGAAAAGGAATTAAGGAGGGAAGGGAGCTTATGTCCCTCGGTGGGAAGGAGCAGGCCGCACGCGGGGCTCACGAGACGGGCTCTGTGCCTTAGAGTGAGCATGCATGCAGCCCTGTGGGTTCAGGAGAGGTTCAGAGATGCACAGAACTCTGCTGCACTCTCAGAGCGCCCACTCGTCAGATAGGAGACATGCCCCCTCCTAAGGTTAAGAGACAGTTCTTCCAGCACTGAGCTGAGTAAACTTTCTGCCTCTGCAGCTGTCTCAAAACCAGCAAGAGGTCAGCATCCAGCCGTGCAGCAAGGCTGCTTCTGGCATCTCCTTGTGTAAGCCAAGAGTCTCCAGCCCTGAGCTTACCACTGCTGCCCGCCAGGGGTACTCTGAGCATGAGTAGGTCAGGCTTTCTGCCTGGATGACCTTTGCTGCTCCACTTCAGAATAGAGGTGGGGGTCTTGGTCAATCAGTTCAATTACCAACTTGCCAGTGAGAATCTATCTGATTGTAACAACCACTTCTTTCATGACCTGGCCAGGAATGCGGTGGGACAGTGGGTTTGTGTGTGACCGTGGTGTGCCCCACCTAATTCAGCCACCCTCCCTAGCAGCTGCGGCCCCTCCTGAGCACCTGCGAAAGCTGCTGTACGTACTATTTATACAGCAGATGGGGCAGGGAGATGAGGGGCCGTGGCAAAGCCCAAGGAGAGCGGAAGACTCCGAGCGAGCCCTCGAAGCTCCAACGCTTCCTCCCCACACAATGAAATACTGTGCTCGCTGTTATGTAACAGCCAACAGCCCCGCTCGTTAGGCCCCCAGCAGGTAAAGCCGTGCACACACTTCCACGGCATACATCGGCCATGAGGCCCAACAGCAAAGTCAACACAAACACCAGGCGATGATTTGGCCAACTGCTCACTCAGCAAAGCAGCCGTGAGCAGTCGTCCTTGCCTCCTCCACAGAGGGGCTCCAGTTCAACAGGCCTGGCAGCCACAGTCATTTAGCCCTCAGCTCAGACAGCTCACACACACACTCATGAAATGCCACTCACCCTGGGGCCACCACTGGCATCAGAGCTGCATTTTCCAGCCAGCCTGGAAGTAAAGTTTGAGAGGAAGAAAATAGTAATCTGTGTCCTTTCTAGGTGAGCAATGGACCATTAGGTGGGTCTCCTTCCTCACCAAAAAAAGCCTCTTAAGTAATCATGTTACTAAAAAAAAAAAAAAAAATCAACATAATGTTTATTTAAAATAAAAGAGAATGTTTTCTATGTATATCTTTTGTGAATATTTATTAGGATTTCTTGTATTAAAAAGTGCAATATTAATAATTGTGCATTGTCATCCAGAAAAGAATATTAGGGGGATTTTTTTATTAACTTCCTGCAGCTGGGTTCCTATAAACTCGGCAGCGATTACTGCATTTTTTTTCCTGTTTCTAATAGAGGCTGGTGTTTAATTCTGGATCCATTATTCACTGTGTACAAAACGCATCATAAAGCTAACATGGGATACTGGGGAAATAGAGGGGATTCATTTGTGCCACGAAAGTTACGCATAGAACGATGAAGACAAATTCTACTAATTCCACTATTAATGTGGTTGGTTATTCCTAACTCAATAGCTATTAAAGTCAGTCGTCACTATTTAATTTCCTCAGAAGCAGGCATCTTCCAGCGTAACGCTCATCAGTGTGTGGAGTTGGAGAACCGGGTGTGGGTTGGAAAGCAGTGTGCTCCTTGCATGACGTGAATGTACATGTAATGTTTCTTCTGTGAATTGGGACTCAGCAGTACCACAGATTATCAGGGCTGCTGGATAATGTGGAAGGAGGCATTTCCTCCTCTAAAACACAAAACTGTATTTATATTTTTTGTACAGATAATACATCTTATTTATTTAAATCTTGTTGTCCGAGTCTCTATTAAGCTCAGCCTTCTCATCATGTTTGGGGTAGGGGGAGGTAGGGAGAAAAGTGTCTGTCAATTTGGAGGTTCCCTGACAGCTATGGAAGTCTGGCTGACACAGAACTGCAGTCTTCACCTTTGCATGGTGAAGACTTTGCATGGCATAGAGCCCATGCCCAGAAGGGCCAGCTCTCTAAATGAACCCAAAGGAACTGCACTTGCAGGTGTACACACATTCAGGCCAAAGTACTGCCAAATGGCACAACCACTCATCTCCTTTGTAGCCCAAGGGAGTGGGAAGAGGAAAGCCATGGTACCTTCTTGAAGAAATGTAAGCAAGGGCATGTCCTGGGACAGAGGAAGATGAACTCCTTAGAAATGTGGATGTCCACAATGCTAGAGACGGAACTTTATAGATCTCTGCATTTAACCCTCACAACAACCCTATAATTATCCATTCACACATGGCACCTTGGCAACATACCATTCTTCCCTACTGCTTTGGGTTGGTCGGTGATGACACTGAGATATTTGTGGACACCAGTGCTTTCTCTTTTCCTAACATCAATTCTTTTGGTTTATAGGGCTCTTGGCTCCCTATTTTCAAAGGATTTTAATAAAAATTAGCTACTCTGGGAAGTACAGAAAAATCACACAATAGGGTTCTTCATAACAGGCCATAGAAAAAGGATGATGTCTCCAGGCCTGGATAATGTCCAACAGAAACTGACGTGAGAGAGACTCAAGAGGTCCCACCGGCAGAAAGCCAAGTACCAGCATGTTTTCCAGCAACTCTCCAGCACATAGCACTCCTGTTGAGCACTATGAATATGTATGTAAAAACTCTTCTTGGAATCCCAGTTATTTTCTAAGAAGTTTTAGGTTTTACTTGAAAGAAATATCCAATACTAGAACTACAAAGGCTCACATACTAGCAAGTAAACAATGCCCTACAGCAGCCCCAGGAAGGGCAGAAAAGCCAGAGGTGCCAGAGCCAAATCCAGGAAGGCTCAAAGGGTGGGAAGAGCTCAAATAGGATGTGTGGAAATTCTTCCAGCCAAAATCACAAACCTCAGCAGGGAGAGAAAGTGAGATTCCTACCAATTTGCCACCAACCACAGTAAAAATGTCCGGAATCTTGACCACAGGCCAATCGTGGAGTTGTAGCCTTACTCTCCAAAGTTTCCAGGACTCTATTAAGTTGAACCCAAGAAACCAATACAATGATTATTACCAGAAAGATCAACAGCCACCAAGCTAGTTCATATCTCAGCTTCCTCATCTGTACAAGTAGGACACTTCATAGAGTTTGTGTGAGAAAAGTATTAGTCAATTCAAGTTGAGAAAAGATTTGGCACATCATTAAAGCACTTATTGAATGCTAAATGCTATCATCATCATCTAAACTATCTGGAAGACACAGGAAGACAAAGGACAGGGCTGGCACAACTTTTGCTATTTCATGTTATTTTCCATTGTCATTGTCCTGCTTGTGTCTCCATTTATTGGAAAGGAAACCAATCATTCCTTCAAACACTACACTACACTGCACTGCACTGCACTGCACTGCACTACACTGCACTGCACTGCACTACACTGCACTGCACTGCACTACACTACACTATACAAAGCCTAAACCATGGAGACACTGATGAGCTGAGTTCTGTGTCTTTGAAGGAAACGGAACAATTCCATGTAGCCAACTCAAAGACTCACTTTGAGAAATACTTCCCACAATGCTATTTTGAAATCTCAACATATACCCCAGTCTCAGTTCAACATACCAAATATATACATAACTACCATTTCCTTTGAGTTACTATAAAACTTGGAGAAGTATTCATTCATGATCAGATATGTAAATAAAATAAAAGATAAAAGTAAGGATACCTCACTTTCCAAGTGATAGTTTCTCATAAAGGGCCCGCAAATACTATCTCCTCATTTCATCCTGCAAATAAACCCAAACAAAATAAGTCAACTTTATTAATGGTTTTCAGCTGACACATGACCTAAGTTAGATCCCCATAATCTGTAAGTCCCTCAAAGTCATCAAAGCCACCCACAAAGGATAGAGCCATTGGGAAATAAACCAATGAAAACTGACCTCTGGGAGGGTATAGAGAGGGAAGAGAAGGGGAAAAAATCAAGATGTATATATCTGTGGCCCAATCCCTCAAGTTGAATGCAATTATCATGTTTTTCAAATACATCTTAAGGAAAATTTTTGATCATTTAACAATCCCCTTGGATTTGTCTCCATCAGTCCCTCACTATGTTCAGTGAACCCCCTGTGATTTAAAGACTTCATGATTCAGATGCAACATGCATTGAATATGAGTCAAGATTATCCACGCAGGTCACATACTGCCAACTAGGGAAGTATCAGTGTTGATATAAGCCTGGAAATAAACAGTAAGAAAGTGAATATACAAGTTTTCCCAATCCTCAAGTTTAACCCTAAATTATTGTCCACCATGCATCCTGTCCACTTAGAGATGCTTTATAGGGCAAGCACATAGGGACTTGTCAAAAATTGTTATCTTAAGCCAAACTTCAGCTGCTTATTCATAGTACCCCAGGGTTTTCAACTATTTTGCCACCCCTAAACTGAAGGCAGATACTAGCAATTAAGCTTTTGCTAACAAAAATGAGGCTGTCATCTTACTTATCAACTAGAAGTTTACAACTTCACTCATATGGCTTCAGTGAGGCACCTGGTTGCCATCAGCCACGTGTCATGCCTCTGATAATACAATATACAGATGTCGCTCACCTTTGTGTTTTCTAAAGGCAAAATCCATCTTCAATCAAGCATTTCCCAAGCTGATCCTAAAGATATGGTTTATATATGTGTAAACAGAAGTTAAATGTGCAGTTTTATGTGAGTGAGGAGAAAGCAGGCACTGGGGAATGGTTCTCCTGCCGAATGTAAATAATATTTGTTTAAGTAGAATGTTTGTGACTGGGAGATTGCTCAGTCAGCATTCAGACCACAGAGTATACCTGGGAAATCTACCACCCCCTTTGGGACTTCATGATGGCCAGGCTGACCTTGTTACAAAGCCTATAAAGGACAGCAGACAAGCTGTGAACAACTTGCTTACTGGCTAAGCAACTCTAGGAAGTGTTTAATGGCCAAAATCAGGAGTAAGGTAATGAAGTGTTTCCTGGCCTTGGTTTTCTTCCCCTTCATACCCAGCAAAATTTTTAGGATACCAATGAAAAGGCCAGGAAATGACTTAGCTGAGGTCCGTGAAGGATGACAAAGTTGTTTGGTCAGTCGCTCGTGCAGTTCTGTTCCTTGGCTGGAGAACAGTATGTCATAATGCCAGGATGTAGGGCAGGTACCAGCTCCATGGACTCTCGCTCAAGATGTCTTCAGTTTGAGCAGGCTCTCACCTCTGGAGTGGAGAGATTCAAGGATCCCACCTAAAGGCAGGACTCCATGACCTGAATCCTCTATTCCCTTGGCACTGAGAGAGCTACTTTTTCACTTGGATCCAGCTGGGATGGAAACAACTTTCATCCTAGTGATGCTCTACCTCCTCCCTGCCAGACGGGCTTCCATCTCTTATTCCCTCCTCCTGGATTTTGTTTCCCATCATCTACCTTTCTGTTATGGCTTGGATCTGGATGTCCCTCAAAAGCCCCATGTACTTGGAGGTTGTAGATTGCCTGTGGAATCATGGGCGGTTAAAAGGTGGAGCCTGGTCAGAAGAGGCAGAACATTGGAGCTTCATGCAGAAGAAGCAGATCACCGGGACAGGACCTGGAAAGGCATGTGCTAGCTACACCCTCCCTTGCTCAGTGGGCTTCTTGTCCACCATGTCATGAGAAGCTCTCCTCCTTTCGACTATGCCTCCACCATGCACTGGTACCACCACTAACGGACAGAGACCTTATAAAACCGTGAGCTAAAACAAATCTTTCCCCCATTAAGTCACGGATGTTGAGTATTGTGTCACAGTAAAAAATAAGTAACTAAGGTATTTTCCTTTCCTTTAGAGTTTAACACATCCTCACTAAGTACTAACTCTAGGCCCTGAGGACACAGGTGTGAGATCATCCCCCCTGCCTTAAGGGGGCTCATAGTCCACCTGGGAAACAGACACATACCACAACAACTAACAGTGCACCCATTATGAAGTTCCGTTCTTGGAATCTTCAGCTCTTCCTCCTCCTTGGGTCCCTTCCACAGTCACTACTCAATACTGCTCCCTTTAGTCTTAATTCTCTTTGTGGGACTTTTGCAAAGTTCTCCTGCCCAGATTCTATTCTGGTCTCCTCCACTCCACCTTCCACGCAGCAGCCACACATCTTATAGTAGCTATGAATCCTTCGGTGTGAACCAAAGTACACAGTGAATAAAAGGACACAGTGCTATCAATATCCATTTAAATATCCCCCCTTCAAACACTCTTATACCATCATTTTTGTACCTTTCCAAAACAGTTATGGAAGTCCTCCGTTGTCTTTATGCAGTATGATCGAAAATGCACTGAAAGCTTGTGCTGCGTTATATCCAACAGAAAGGAAACCACCATAATGTGTCATCATCTATCTTAACCAGATCTTGTGGCACCATAAAATTTCTGGCTTTTTCACAAAATCAAAATGATTATGACAATAAATTCTTTGAGTTGATTCAGATCTTTGAGGTGCCATGACTACAACTGAACACACAGAAAACTTCCAGAACTGCTCTAGAAAATGAAAAAACAATGAGGTAAGTGTGTCTGGAGAGAGTGAGCATTCTGAGGGGGATTAATAGCAGTGTGTCCTCTAATGTAATGAATTTATAATTTAAACACTCGCTGTATTTTTATCACACACTATGTGTGTATAAATTAAACTTACATCTTAGGAGTAGTTAGGTAACATTTAAATACCAAATCATAAATCCAACCTTCAAAAGTGAACATGGCAAGAACTTCAAATATTGCCATCTAAATATGTATGAGTCCAACGATGATTCAAAATTCATTAATTACACATCAGTGAAATGAACAATGTTAGAAGACTAGAAAGTATACACAATCATCACTGTCCTAGAACAAATAATTTAAAATTCCGGATGTTACAAGTTGAATGTGTCTCCCTCCAAAATTCAGGTGCTACCCATGGGTAGTATCAAGAAGCTGAACTTTTAACAGGTAATCATGAGGGTCTCCTCATGAATGGGATTAGGCATTGTATGAAGGAGATTAATGAAAGAAACCCAGTCCTTTTTTCCCCCTTTCATTTTCTGCCATATAATGACACTGTGCTCTCCCCCTTTCAAAGAGCACAGAGTTCAAAGTATCTTCTTGGAAGCAGAGAGAAGCCCTTACAAGATGACAGCACCTTGATTTTGGAGTTCCTAGGCTTCAGAAATAGGAGAAATTGAATTTTTGATCTTTGTAAATTACCCAGTCTGTAGTGCCTGTTATAATAGCACAAATTAACTAAGATGCTAGGAAACCCAGCAGGCTGATATTCCAATTCTACCTAGAGCTTTAGTTCTGTAAAAAATTTTGCTTATTCGATTTGACCAAAGAAATTTTGGGTGGTTTTGCCATTAGAATATTCACTCTGGAGTAACTATACATCTGCTGGTATCCAGAGTTAGACACAGGACTTACCCAAAGTCAAAGTAATTTGCTAGCATTTAAACCTATGCAAGGAGTTAGTTTCATTGTAATAAATTGACCTAAGTGGTTAGACCGTGGGCAGAGACACAAGGGAGCTTTACCAGGATAGCCTGGAAATTGTTAATCAGCACAAATATCCTACATCAGTTCACAAAGAGATCTTCTCAAAAGAATGGTTTGCGTCTTACCACTGCTGTTTTTAGACCTTCTAACACCTTTCCACTATTGTTAAGATAAGAACCAGACTCTAAAATATCCTCAGGAACCCTACAGTGGCCCAGCCTCGTCTTTTGCCACTGGCTTCCGTCCTCTGAGGGCTCTATTCCCTTTCCCCTCTTCACCCTCCCATGAGCCATTGCATTCCAGTCACCATATCCACCACTATCTTCCCTTCTCTGGTCAAGTCAGGGCAGGGCAAAGAAGTACAGAGAATATGAAATGTTTGCTACTTGATACTCTACATATTGCTGGATTTCCAACTTTCTTCTTTCACTGTCCTGCAGCCAGGTTTCTCATCCCCTTGACAGCACTGAGTTGGATGCACCTGAGTCCAAAGTCATTATCAAATATAGAGAATCCTCTCTGCACAAAGCTTTCTCCTTCCATATCCTCTTCCTTCCTCCCACTGCATCCATCCACTTATTTGACATGGTTTGATCTGTGACTAAAATATCAAATGTTTATTTACAAAAACCCTTATTCTAATCTTGGTATATCAAAAACTTGTTTTTAAAATATTGGATAGGAACACAAAAGAAACTGGGAAAAAAAAGACAAGTTCATACCTCATGATAAAAGGAGGGGGAAATCTGGAGAGACAAGATCTGGATAAGACACAGGAGGGAAGCAGGGGTAAGGCAGGTCACAGTCAGCTCACACGACATCAGGAAAGTCCTCTCTCCCCTCAAAGCACTCAGCAAAATCGCAAAGACTTCCTCACCTCCACTTTCTGGTAACCTCAACTTTGGAAGACCTGAGCTTGTTTTGATTTGTAGTCCCTTAATGACTTAAGGTGAACATTCTTCATGTATGAGATACAATCAACAAATAGTGAATGCTTCTTTTAAAATTATGACAATAAAAGACACATTACCAACACTTCCTCTCATTCTGAAGCCACTTATCTCATGGCTCTTGCCATCTTTGGAGTCAGTACTGGAGTCCTCTTTTGTGAGGATCTTAAGTTGTGCTGTCCTCAATGTCCTCGATAGATTCAAAACATTCATCTTTCTTGTTTATTTTGACTTTGGGGAACAGCCAGAGTGGCGTGATGCCAGGTCCAGTGAATAAGGACGGATGAGGACACTCTGTAATGTTTAGGCAAGCCTGGTTTTCCACTGGATGGCCCTCAGCAGATGCATCCATCATACTTTAATCACACCTCATAAAAACACAAAAGAAAACTTCCAGAATTGCTTCAGAAAGTGGCAAGAATGATGAGATTAGTGTGTTTGAAGAGGAATATTTTGATGGGGAATAAGGGCAAGGTGTACTTTACTGTAATAATTTAATTTAAACATTCACTGTATATTTAGGTAATACCTCATATCAGCCACTCGATTTGTACTTTTCTGAGAATTATCTATTCAGTTCATTTGCCCATTTCTTATTGGGTCATTTATTTGGGGGGTAGTTAATATTCTGTGTTCTTTGTATATTCTAGATAATAGCCATCTATCACAAGAGGACCTGGCCAAATCTTTCCCCATTCTGAGATCTCTTCACTCTGTTCTTTCCTTTGTTGCGCAGAAGCTTTTAATTCAATGTAATCCCATCTGTTGACTCTGGATACTGTTTCCAGTGCTATTAGAGCTCTATTCTGAAAATCTTTGCTTACGCCTTCAAGTGTTTCTAAGTTATATCCCAGAAGTATTTCTTCAGGTGTTTCTAAGTTATATTCCAGAAGCTTCAATATTTCTGCTTTTACATCTAAGTCCCTGGTCTATTTTTATTTTATTTCAGTACAGAATGAGAGGGACAGATCTAGCTTCAATCTTCTCCGTGTGGATAGTGAGTTTTCTCTGCAGCATTTGTTACAGAGCCTGTCTTTTCTCCAACATGTTTTGGCTCCTTCATCAACAATAAGATAACTAAAGGTGCATGGGTCACTTCTGTCTTCTGTTCGATTCCACTGGTCAATAGGTCCATGTTTGTGTCAGTATAACCCTCATCAGAATGGCTCCCAAGCACACGCACACACAAATAAATAAATAAACAAATAAATAAGTGATGATGAAGATGTGGAGGAAAGGAATTCGTCTACATTACTGGTGGGACCGTAAACTGGCACAACCACTAGGAAAATCAGCATAAATTTTTCAAAATAAACAGATAAGTATATATTCCGTTTGATCCATCTGTATCTCTGTGTATAATCCTGAAAGAATTAAAGGCAACATAAAAATACATAAATAAAATGTGATATGTATACATTCATATATATACACACAGTCACATGTAATATCCATAGATTAATTCAATGGAACAGTATTCAGCCATAAAAATATGATTACTTGCAGAAAAATGCATGATGCTTGAGAGCATAATGTTAAGGGAAATAAGTCAGATACAGAAAGCTAAATATCTCATGGATACTTTTATAAGAGAAACCTAAAATATAATTAATAAAAGAGTAAAAGAGAGATGGTAGGAATCAAAAAGGCAGACTTGTTACACGGAGGAAAGGGACTAGATTGGAAATAGGAGGTTAAAGGGTAGGGTGAAATGATAGTTTTTTCAGGTCTTTTACGTATATGCACCAACTCCCCGCCACTCCTCGAGTGTAACTATTGTGTCCAAGGTTCACACTGGCTCCCATGACTGGCTTCCACAGTGCCCCTGGGACATACTTAGAAATATGTCTACCATGCCAGGATTAGTGGTGCACGCCTGTAATCCCAGCACTCAGGAGGCTGGGGCAGGACTGCTGTGAGTTCAGGGCCAGCCTGGAATACAGAGTGAGACCTGCCCTCCTCAACCCAAAATAGAGGACCACGTCCACTCAGAGCCTTGGCTGTCTACTTGTCTCCTTTAAGCCTCTCAGACCTCTCATTCCTTCTGACCACATTACAACTATAACTAACCACAACCTGTATGTCCCTGACCCTGAGTCACTTTATTTCAGTTACATTTTCTCCCCTGCTTACTACTTTGTTATATAGTTTTATTGTTACTTTCATTATACATTATACTTTTGTATATAATTGTTCATTGTTTATTATGATTATTTGTTGTGAATGAAAGTCTATCTACCCTACTAGACTGTAAGCTCTAAAAGTGCAAGATCTAAATGTGATTTTTCTACAGAGAGAGCCTAATCACCCGGGAGAGAGCTTGGCACCAAATAAACCATTTTCTGCAGGAATGAATAAGGCATGCTATCTATGAATGGGTAGGTGGATGGACAGACGAGACTGAAGTGTAAGAGTGGCCAGTGCTATGAGGGGAAGGACATCCCATCCATCCTGATGACCAGAGCTAAGTCAGCACTATGGCATCGAGAAGAAAAGACTCGTACACAGGAGGAGGTGGCACACACGCTGGGACCCAGGGAGGCAGAAGCAAGGTTTCTGAGCTAGCACTCACCACACCAGGGACCCACCTACCAAAGGAAAAAAAAAACCGGGATGACTCTACAGAGTCCCTGAGAGCCATCTGGGAAGCATTTCCAGGACACAAGTAGTGGGAGAGTGTGTACGGCTGACCCAGCAGCAGTCTGAGCAAGGCTGGCATAGCCAGAAAAGGGCACCATGACAACTTCAGGGCAGCCAGCCTCCTAGGCCCACAGGGGGAAAAGTGGGAGAATCACGGACTCTACATGGGCTTCTTATCTAATAAGACGAGCCTCCCTCGAGTCCCTCTTTTTAGGGTGTATAGACGTGTTTGTAGGCATGTCTGTAGAGGACAAAATCATAGATACATCCTTTTTTTCCAATAAAGCCAAAGAGACCATTTTCTAGTCTAAAGAGGTTAACTGTTTCAAACCAAGAGTTTATAACATTTTCAAAACTTCAGTTCCTGGATGAAATCATTCCTTCTTATTACCGAATATGCAATTAAATGAGTGTTATGGGGAGAGACAAAAGGAGAGTGGGAAAGTCCTTGTCACCTTGACAAGATACGTAGGTGCACAAAATGCTCAACTTCATTGTAAATCTTAAATTTTGCGCTTATACATATCAATAAAATAGGGGTGGGGGGAAGAAACCCTACTGCAATCTACTCAACATTTCTGTGCGTGCGTGCGTGCGTGCGTGCGTGCGTGTGTGTGTGTGTGTGTGTGTAAGGAACTATTAAATGGACCTGAAGCTCGCACACACCCACACACGGCTATGGTAACCCAAATTTCCTTCAATGTATTTATTTAAATCATACACTTACGAATTGCATACCCTTTAAAAGCATCCCAAAACTCACTATTCTCTCTCAATCTAAGTGCCTCTTTCATCTCTCTAAGCACTTTCCTTCTTCCTTGGCACCATTCAAAATTTTTTCACTATTCACAAGGTTTGTTTTACAAACATTATTTCTTCTAATCCCCTGACTAACTCTGTAAAAAAAAAAAAATGCCAAGTTGCTTAACCTCTCTGAGCCTCGTGGGCCCGCTGGGGCTGGAGGACGCACAGCAAGAGAGAAGACACGTGAACAGAATGAGACGGTACAGGCTCCGCAGGACTCCACACAGGGGATCCGTGACACAATACTATGTTACAAATGAACTTCCCAGCTCCCTGTGCCCTACACTCGGGCTGTACTGTCATCTCTCACCTAGAAGTCACACAATCCAATGATCAATGACCAGGACGCTTTGACACTGAGATTTGAGTCCAGGGTGCTGCAGGATCCAATGAGGTTTCTGAATCATCCTAAAGGACTGGACCACGTGTTTGCTTGGCATGGGTATGTTATTGTCTTCCAAGCTTTATGAAGAAAAGTTTATGATGAATACTTGGCAGTATTTTCCAATGAGTGTTCCAATAGGCTTCACGCAATGAGAGGGCTCTACTGTCAAGAGTTTTAAAATGTTGTTTCAGCCTGCTCAGCATTCATTCCTCCCTTCTCTGGAAACTACACCTCAGTTTTCCTTTGGGGGCCACCCACCCCCAGCTTGCTGCTGCTGACATAGTTCCCACGGGCTGACCCCACACCTTGTGTCCAAGAGTGGACCTCATCTCTGGCCCATCAACTCAGGGATCTGTAGGAGACCAAAGCCAGCAAGAAAGACTCAACTCAGATTTTTACCAGAAACACTTGGGAAGGAAGAGCCCTTTTCTCTCCACCAGGATTGCTAGCTATGAAGATACTGTGGGCTTAGAATCACATCACCACACCAGCAGGGGCTACTTTGGAACGCAACACAGAAGAAAACATAGTCAAAAGATAGAGACTTAAGACCTCATCACATCATCGAAACCCATTAATCCAACAGATAAATCCTAAATTGTTAACTGTCTGAACAAGTAAATTATTTTCCTTGAGTACTTACAATTACAAAAATGCAGATTGTTATGTTGGGTTACACAAAGTTAAATTTCTGTAGTACTTCACAGAGATTTTCTTTTCTTTTTTTTTTTTAATGAGACAGAGTCTCACTCTTTAGTCCAGGCAGGTCCCAAATGATGTAGCCCAGGAAAGCCTCAAACTCACAGTAAACCTCCTGCCTCAGCCTCTTAACTACTGGGATCTCAAGTGTGCGCCACCGTTCCCAGCTATTATGTAGTGCTGGGGGATCAAAACCAGGGGCCTTGCACTTCCTTGGCAACTACGGCTATCAGTGAGCTACCCCCGAGCCCCTCAGATATTAGCATGCATTATGAATCTGCATCGGTGACATAAAATGAAGCAATTCCCAAAAGCATGTGTCAAGTAAATTGTTTTTTTGGACCCAAGACCATTATCAAAGAATCAAAGAATGTAATCCACAGAAAATACCTTTGGAAAGACTAATGCAATTACCTAGAAGTTAACCTAATATTAAAATGCAGCAAATTATTATTCCCTTGTTATTCTGGATAAACAAAACAAATGGGAATTTATTTATCCACCATTATGTTGCATTTTTAGAGCCTTGAAAAATATGTGTATAATTATTTATTCATTTCCCTAAATTGGGGTCACAAGCACAAGCCCTGTTTTACTTTTCCAGACTTAATAAAATACACACATGTGGCTTTATTGGGTCATAATCTCTGAACTGCTATACTTTTGACTTCTCCATTTTAAAATGTTTGGCTGCTAATCTTGCTGAGAAGTTATCTCTGTCACTTTTTATGTTGTAAACGTAGCTCCTCATACGCTTTTGTGGACATGAGTCAGACAAGTGAAACTCATTGCAACAGTGGGAGAGGGAGAGGGGGTCTCACAAGAAGCGGGGTTCCAACATCACTGTGAGGAACTAATGACACAGCCCAGTTCTCCCTGCCCTTAATGAAAGAATTCAGACAAGACACACAGGTGGTCATCTACAGCACAGGTAGAGTTTGTTGCAGAACACTAGATCTCAGAGCTAGAGAGAGACCAGACCTCAGAGTGAGGCTGGAATGCACCCTGTGGGAACTGCACTGAACATGGCCCCCAGTCACACTTACAAGGCTAGCTGGGCCTTGCAGGAATACTCTTTCTTTCCGCCAGGGTCATTGTTCTCTTCAAAGGAAAACAGTATTGATGTTCTTCTGAGAGAACTGGGTCTGTTTTCACTCCCTATATGGATGTTTTCTATTTAGTTTGCATTGAGAAGTTGAGGTATTTTTTCCTCAATCCCTCACCCACAGTGTAGACTTTTTTAATTATTACTTATAATATATCATAATTACATTCAGCTTGAGGAACTGGTGCATATATTAATACATACACATCTTCATGGCTTTTACTTTCATTCCCACCTTCTCATCTCCCATTTCCTTCTCCACAAAATCTATTTCTCTAATCTCTTCCATTGCTTGTTTTTACCTTTTTGTAGATTTGTCTTCCCATGTTAGAGAAACCATGCTATATTTAACCTTGTGCATCTGATTCATTTCAATAAACATGATAGTCTTGAGGTACACTCATTTTCCTACAAATGACTCAAATTTATCTTTCTTTATGGCAGAGGAGTACTGTGTATATATACCATTTCTTCTTCATCTGTTGATGGACATAATCAGCTGCTTTCAAAACTTAGTTATTATGATTACTGTGCTGCTATAAATGGGTATGCATGCATAACTATTGCATGATGTTTTTAAGTCTTTCAGAAAGCTACCCAGAAGAGGAACAGCTGAGTCAAATGGGATATCTATTTTCAGTTTTTTGTGGAATTGTTTTACTGCTTTCCATAATGGTTGTTTATGTCCCACCAACAACGTAGAAGGGTCCTTTTATCTCTACAACCTTTCCAGCATCTTTTTTTGTTTGTTTTTAATAAAACCAATTCTTACAGGAATAAATTAAACTCTCAGTGCTGTTTTGATTTGCATTTCTCCATGCATGTATTGGCCATTTTATACTTCTTCTGAGAAGCATTTATTTCAATTGCCCATTTTTGATTGGGTCTTTTATTTTAGGAAGTTCTTTTTTCCAGTTCTTTGTAGATTCTAGGTAATAGCCCTCTGTCTGAGGAGTAATTAATGAAATTTTTCCCACTCCATTGGTTTTCTCTTCATTCTATTGTTTTCTTTGCTGTAAATAAGGTTTATAACTTGATAAAGTCCAACTTGTTGATTCTTGGTATTACCTCATGCGCAATAGGCGTTTGTTGAGAAAGCTCTTAGCCGTGTTAAGGGGTTTACCTGTCATTTTCCAGCAGGATCAATGTCTCTATTTTAATTTCTAGGTATCTGATGCACTTTGGTTTGATTTTAGTGCATTATAAAAGATATAGGTCTAGTTTCACTGTTTTGCACATGGATTCCCTGTTTCCCAGCAGCACTTTTTAAAGAGGCTGTGCTCTCTTCAGCATATATTTTTGGCTCCTTTGTTAAGATGAGATGGCTGAGGTTTCCCAGGGTTGCCTTTGCATCTTCAATTCTGTCCGACTGGTCTACTTATCTGGTATTTTTTTCCAATATCATGTGTTTTTCATCACTGTTGTTTTGTAATGTAATGTGATGCCTGGTATTAGGATGCCTCCTGCTCTTGTTTTGCTACTTACAATTGTTTTTGGCTATTCTGGTCTCTTTTGTTCTCATAAAAATTTTAGGGTTTTTCTTTTTTTCCCATTTTATTGATACGTATAAGTGCAAAATTTAAGGTTTACAATGAAGTTTAGCATTTTGTGCTCCTACATATCTTGTCAAGGTGACAAGGACTTTCCCTCTCTCATTTTGTCCCTCCCCCTACCCACCCTGCCCTCCCTCCATGGAAAATGTATTTTTACTGGAATTGCATTGAATCTGCACATTTGTTTTGATAGCATAGCCATTTTGATAATATTGGTTCTGCCTATCCAGAAAAAAGGGATATATTTACATTTACTAATATCCTTTTCAGTTTCTTTTTCCAGAATACTGTAGTTTTCACTGTAGTGGTCCTTCACATCCCTGGTTAGGTCAGTTTCTAGGTATTTAATTGTCTTTGAGGCTACTGTGAATAGGAT
Organism: Ctenodactylus gundi; assembly: GCA_004027205.1. Taxonomy (NCBI): domain Eukaryota; kingdom Metazoa; phylum Chordata; class Mammalia; order Rodentia; family Ctenodactylidae; genus Ctenodactylus; species Ctenodactylus gundi. Next base: position 28,218 of record PVKB01006647.1, read on the forward strand.
TGTTTTTCTGATCTCTTTCTCTCTGTTTTGTTAGTATGCAGGAATGTTATTGATTTTTGTGTACTGATTTTGACACCTGCAAGATGGCTGAAGTTATTAGTTCTTAGAATATTCTGGTGAAGTTCTGGGGGACTTCTATGTAAAGGATCATGTCATCTACAAACATAGTTTGACATCTTCCATTCTTATTCATAACCCCTTTATTTAATTCTCTTGCCTGATTTCTCAGGCTAATGTTTCAAGAACAAAACTGAACAACAGTGGAGAGACTGGACACCCTTGTCTTGTTCTTGATTTTAAGGAAAAGCTTTCAGTTTTTTCCCATTTAGGATGATGCTAGCAGTGGGGATGACATAAATTGCTTTTAATAGTTTGAGGGAAGGTCCTTCTCTACCTGTTTTCATCAGGGTTTTATCATGAGCCAATGTTGGATTTTTCTGTCTATTGAAATAACCATGTGACTTTGTCCTTGCTTTTATTTATATAGTGTATTACGTTAATCGATTTAGGTAAGTGGAACCATCCTTGCATTCCTGAGATACAAAAGACAACTTGGTTGTGATAGATGATCATTTTAATAATTTACTGCATTTTGTTTGCAAGTATCTTGTTAGAGATTTTTTTCATTGGGGATATTGGCTTATAGGTTTGAGTCTTTATCTGATTTTCAACTCAGGGTAATGCTAGCTTCCAGGAAGGAGTTTAGCAGTATTTCTTCTTTTGCAATTTCATAGGAAAGTTTGAGAATCATTGTTGCTAGCTCTTCTCTGAATTTCTGGCAAAATTATGTGGTGAATCTATCAGTCCCTGGGCATTTATTGTTAGAGATTTTATTCTTGCCTCAATTTCAGCCCCAGTTATTGGTCATTTCAGAAGTTTTGTACTTTCTTGTTTCAACCTTGATATCCTGTCGGTGCCTACAAATTTATCCATTTCTTTTAGGTTCTTCAATTTATTGCAAAATAGATTTTCAGAATAGTTTCTTATAATCCTCTGGATTTCAGCAAAGCCCACAGTGATTTAACGTTTTCATTTCTAACTTCATTGATATGTTTTCTTTCTTCTTTTGGTGAATTTGGCTGGGGGTTTATCAATCTTATTTATCCTTCTGAAGAATCAATTTTGATTCATTGACCTTTTGTATTTGTTTTTGTCTTATTTCATGAGTTTCTGCTCTGATCCTTAATTGCTTTCCTTCTTCTGCTTTCGGATGTTAATTATTATGGTTTCTCTAAGACCTTGAGCTGTGTTATTACATTATTTGGGATTGCTCTTTTTTAATGTGTGCATCCATAGCTATAAATTTTCTTCTTAGTATTGCCTTCTTCGTGCCCCGTAGATTCTGGTATGATGTGCTTCCGTTGTCATTTGACTCTAGGAAGTTTTTTATTTCTCTGGTTTCTTCTGATCCATTGCTTAACAATGTTTATTTAATCTCCAAGCATTGGTATAGTTTCTGTAGCTTCTTTTGTTGATTTCCAGTTTAAATTTACTATTAACTGAAAATGTGCAGGGGATTGTCTCAACTCTTCTATAGGTAAGCAAGTTTCATGGGCAAGGATATGCTCTATTGTGGCAAGATCCCATGTGCTGCTGAGGAAAAGAGGTATTCTGCTGGTGTTGGATGGAACACCCTGTAGATACCTGTTAAGTCCATTTGTTCCATGGTTATAGGTCACTCTGACATTTGATTTTGTTTTAATCTAGTTGGCCTGTCTATTTGTGAATGGGATGTTGAAGCCCCTACTGCAATCATATTGGGGTCTATTTGACTTCCATGCTCAGGAGTTTTTTATGAAATTGAATGTGCCAGAGTTGGGTGCATATTTATGATCACGAGCTCTTCGTGTTGTATTATTCCACATTCTAGTACACAGTGTACATTTTTGTCTCCTGATCTGCTTTGGCTTAAAATCTGCTGTGTCTTAGACTAAACCAGCTACTTTTGCTTGTTTTGGGGCTCCAGTAGCATGAAATATTAACTGCCATCCTTTTTACTCTGTCAGTTTGCTTCCTCAAGTTTTGTTTTTTGATCCAATCTACCAGTTTGTCTTTTGACTGGCAAGTTATACCATTACCATTGAGAGTTACTATTATAAGGTACTTGCTGAATCCTGTAATTGTATTAGTTTTTCAGCATCCGTTGTTTGGTTTTTGTATCCCTTTTGCTATTATTTTTCTTCTGAGTTCTTTGGTGCAATTATTTCCTTGTCCTTTCCTAAGGTTCCCTCAAGTGTTTTCTGCACTGCTAGTCTAGAGGTCATGTTTTTTTAGGGTTTGTCACAAAAAATTCTTTTCTTCTCCTTCAATTTTCAGGGATAATTTTGCTGGATACAAAAGCCTGGGTTGACATTTACTCTCGTTTAGAGCTTAAACGTTTTCATTCTAGGCTCCCCCTAGCCTTTAAGATTTGTGTTGAGAAATCGTCAGTTATTCTGATGGGGTTGCCTTGGTAAAATAATGTCTGTTTTTTTTTCTTATTGCTTTTAGTATTCTCTCTTTTTACTGAACTTCTGGAATTTTGATCATGATATGATATGATATGATATAGTGAGGTTTTTCTTCTGCTCAAAGTTATCTGGTATTCTATATGCTTCCTGTACCTCAATATTAATTTCTTTTCCTAGATTCAAGAAACGTCCTGCCATGATTTCAGTGAATTCCTTATACCTTCTGTGTCGTCCTCTGAGCTTTCTCCTACACCTGTAATTCTGAGGCTGGTTCCCTTTGAGTTACTCAGCAATGATTGTATCCAGCTATTCTGTTTGGGGGGGGGGGGGGAGGTTCCCTGAATAATCATTTAATTCATCAACCATCTCTTCAAAGGCTGACACTTGGTCCTCACAATGCTTGAGATAGATTCCCAGGATTTCAATTGAAATCGTCATACCCTAAATTTCAGCATGACTTCCTTTAATATTTTCTTATTTTATACCAAAATATTCCTTCAGATCTTACATTGCTGTATTTTGTGTCCTCTACTAACCCACAATTTTTTATCAATTAAGACCATTATTTATTTAATAAATTTCTCTTTAGGCTTACTAAACATTTCTTGCATTTGTTTATCTTATTTGAACTGACTGACCACTTGGTTCACATGTTTTCTGGCCTTCTTTCCCATAAGTTCCACTATTTCAGAGCCTGTGATATCAGCTTCTGGGGAATTAGGTATTTTTGCAGCTGACTTATTGCTTACCTTTCTCGTGATTCTATTACTGAGGACTGTTATCAATTAGGGCTCAAAAAACTGTTTCCATCACTGGGATTTCTTCAGTTACATTATATTTTCCATGTGTTTGTTTCCTTGAACTTGTTTATATTTTTGATATTTATGCCTGTTTTAAGCCTACTCAACTATTAAGTTTGAGGGCATTTTTGTGTTGAGACAGGGTCTTGTTCTATAGTCCACGCTGGTCCTGCTTATTGTGTAGCCCAGACTGGCCTAGAACTCATGCAATCCTACCTCAGCCACCCAAGTACTAGGATCACAGGAGTATACCACCATGCCCAGCTGTTATGTGGTGCTGAGGAATCATACTAGGGTTTTGCATTTCCTAGGCAAACACTCTAATAGCAAGCTATGCCCCGAGCCCTGCAGGTGTTCTTAGTGACTAATCTTCTACTGTTTTCCTGTTCTCCTACACTTTTTAGAGAGGGAAAAATGAATCACAGTAATGTCAGTGGCCCAAAGACACACCAGCTATTGATATACACTGAAGTTCAACCACTATGCCACCATTAACAGTGTGAACTGAATCTGCAGTAACAGTATAATCTAAGACAGTTATTGCCATAGAATAGTAACTACTTAAATGCTCCATCTATTCCACCCTTGACGTTAACATGTGGTCTACTCCATTAATACAGCTACTTAACATACTTAAATATTGACTTCTTGAAAAAATCTACTCTTGACAAGACTTTACCATTCCTAATAGAAATCTACGACAATCACATAGGCTAACCTAGAAAACTAAATAACTCTTAACTCCCCAACAACTAAGCCACCATTAGTGAGAGGAATCATCAGTAATATTATCTAAAATACATGAATAATTGACATGTAATAGCCAGGTAAATGCTACAACAATTCCACCCTTGTTTTTTCATCCCAAATAGTCTTTTGAGCTTTATTTATCATGTCCATTTATAGATTAGAAAATTGAGAATCAGAAAATTGTCAATGGGTTCTACTGGTAGCAAGTTCCTTTTTTAATTTTTATTTATATATCACATCCCTTTTCCCCTTACCACCCAACTGCTCCATTCTTAACATGAGAAATAAGACCTATATGGTTATTACAGGTGTCTAGACAATTGAAATATTAAATTATCAAAAAGATCAACTAAAGGTAACTCTATACCATTGTTAATTACTGTAAAGAAGTTTGAATTAATTTCCTAGGCATAACTACATAGCAACAAGTTATTAATGCTTAATATGTTTAACTAGATAGCTGTATATACTATTAATGCTTCGTAGTAATATTAATAACGGTGGATATAGGGAAAGGAGGACTGGGACCAAGAGTTAGTTTCTGAGAAGAAGAAGAAAGAGTGGAAGGGATAGAGGGAATTAAGATAAAACTCCAACTGAAGACTAGCTGAAGTAAATAGAATTGAGTGAAAGTAACACAGAGACAGAAGAACAAGGAAATATGAAAAATAGAGAATAACATAAGTGCCTATAAAGAAGGTATTTTTTAAAACGGCAGAGAGAACTCAAAACTAAAATAGAAACAAAAGCCAAAGCTGACACCCACAAAAAAGCATAAACCCAAAGTACATAAAAAGAGCATCTGAGTGAGAAGAGGTCCTAAGATTCTTCACTGTGATATTTGGTAAGTAGTCTCTTCCCAGGTCCTGTGGTGCCAGTGTTCACGGTTCACCAGGCATGGCGGAAGGGGTCCTAGCCATTGACTGGGGCTAGCCTGTGACACTCCACTGCAATAGCCCAGCCCCCTCAGCAAACTCTTCCATCTGTCCTGACTTCTGTCCCCCACAGACAGACCTCTCCACCCTCTGAAACCTGTTCTCACTGTGGCCTGAAGCATTGAGGAGGTCTGCAGCCTCTTCTCCCTCCTCTTCAACTGCCTTTTGTGCCAGGTCCTTCCTAATTATTGAGAGCATCCCCAAACTTTCTGGTGGTGACCCATCTGTGACTTCTTTTTCCCAAAGCAGTTCAGACTGGTGCTCTTCCCAAAATGACTCCTGACTATATATGTGGTTTGGATCAGGAATGTCCCCGAAAAGTCTCATGTGTTTGGATGTTATGGATTGTCTATGAAGCCACGTGCTGTTAGGAGATGGGGGCCTGGTCTGGAAGAGTGGATTATGGGTGTGTGGTGGGAGACAGACCTGTGGTAGATTACAGATTTCAGGTATGTGATGATTACATCTGTGTGGCACATTACACTGTATGTGACACGGAAGGGGCTTAAACCTGAAGGGGCAGAACACTTAGGCTGGATCTGGAAGGGACAGATCACTGGGACAGGACCTGGAAGAGTATATGCTACTTCCCCCCTTCCTCCAGGACTTGGCTTCCTGTTTGCAAAGCCATGAGGGGCTGCCTCCACCTCCACCTTGTGCTTCCACTGTTGCCAGCCACCTACGAGTGGACTGGGACCTTCTGAAACTGTGAACTGTAATAAACGTATCCTTCTCTAATTTGTGTATGTTCGGCATTCTGTAACAGCAATGAGAAAGGAATTAAGACACTATGTTACTTCCAGTATGGAACTGACCGCTGAGCTACAGGAGACCTTTTCGAGGGCAAGCTCACAATGTGTTTGCAAGTCGTATTACTTACTGGTTTGCTTCTCTTGGAGGCCGGCTGGTGCTACTGTCTGCCATGTATTTCGCAGGTCCCTGGGCTCACCCTGCATCTGTGGCTGCCAGCTGTTCGCAGCTACACAGCCACTAAGTGGAGGATCCTACTCAGCTGCCATCTTGCCTGGAAGCCCCACGAAGTCCAGACTTTACATGGGCCCTGATCCTTATGAGTATATTCACAGGTTGCCACCTTCTCTTGAGCTACTTTTCTTTTTTGAGGGAGGGCCTCACTCTGATAGTTCAGGCTGGTCTTGAACTCACTGGTGTAACCCAGATTGGCCTTGGACTCAGGACAATCCATCTGCCTCAGCCGCCCAAGTACTGGGATTACAGGTGTACGCAACCATGCCCGGCTTTATGTGATGCTGGGGAATTGAACTCAGGGCCTCACACTTGCAAGGCAAGCACTTTAACTGATCTGCCATTCCTCCAGCCCCTCTTGACCTACTTTGAAACCACAAGCTTGTGTGCTACCATCCTAACCTTTGCCAACCAGGGATCAAATGCTGAGCGCAGGAACCAGAGCAAGAGTATGCACTAAGCACCTGAGTTTCTGTCATGAAATTCGTGTCAGTGGTGATATAAGTTGCTTATTTTCAGGTTCCTGCCTTGGTTTTCAACAGCTAACTTTTCCAAATAGCTGACCTTTAAGTATGAGAAGAGTTATAAGAGTTATAATACTTAGCCAAGAAAAGAACCATTCCAACTTATCATAACCACTAAACTCTGCTTAGAAACTGTTAAGCGAAAAGCTTTTTTTAAAACCCAGGAGAGCCCATAGTCCAAAAAATTCCATTTCTTAGTTTATGAGTCATCCATTGGCATAGAAGCCAAATTTCAGTCATTTTTCAACCATTTGATTTGCCTGTAACTCTCAAGTCATCATTGGCTTACTCAAAGGGTTATTTGATTGTGGACTCCCCTATCTTCTGATCCCGTAATAGCATAAATGGGGATTTGGAACCATGGGGAAGTAACCAAGTGTGGGACTCTGATTAGGCCAAGAGATAATAAAAGGTAGAAGGTGGCTCAGACCCTGATAATCTCACCTTGAGACCGCAGGAGTGGACCCCCTTTCTCATATCCCATGCCCAGGACAGCCCACAGCTCAGGTTTCACTCTACTCAAATTCCCATTTTTTTCTCCTACCCCAAGACCCTTACCAGAAATCACGTAACCAGGTTTTGAGAGACCCATCCCACAAATTAGACAATTTACAGACCCCAAACTTCCTCCAACCAGAGAATGACCCTTGCCCTATTACCCAGCTGACTCTCCTCCCTCCAACTGCTTATTAGCCTGTCCCTGGCAGACAATAAATGAGCTACTACACGGATTCAGTCTCCTGGATGCTATTCAGTCATACTCATGGCCACTTGAGATCCTGATCCCCTAGACTTCACTGATTCCTGATTGCCAGTGGCCAATGGTGGCCAGGGACCCCAAAGACCCCAGTAACCAAGTTCCCAGTCATTGAAAATGTAGTGTTAGCCTCAAGCAAGTGGGCAGGAGAATACAGGAAGGGACAAGGGTTGGTCTGAGCAGTAGAGATCCACAAAAATTAGTGCTAATTAAACTAGAAATTAAATTAAATCAGTGCTAATTAAACTAGAAAACTAGAAACTTTTTGAATCCTTTTGGAAAGCATCAAAATGAATCTATGGCCAAAATTTGAGGCTTGTCGAGGAAAAACCATCAGGACTTCTTACGTCAGTATCTAAAGATTCAAAGGCAAGTACTGGAGCACCTATAGCCCAGGATGTGGCTTAAAGAAAAGCCCAGCCCAGCACTGCCCTGATGCCTTTTCCAGAATCCAGAGCACATTTTCTGAAAGTTTCATAAGCTTCTACACACCCTCCATGGAGAGGAGCCAAGCACCTGCTCAGACAGTCATGTGCAAATTCACAGCCTGTTCTGACACAGAAAACAGGCTGCCTGCCCCCTCACTCCCTATCATTTATCCTTAGAAGGGCTGCTACCATCCTGCTTCCAGGCCGCTGACCAGGTGTGGGCTAGGGTGATGGTATGCAGGCCAAATTACTATTTGTCTGCAATTAGGGCACTGTACACACTCATCTGCCCCACCTGCTTCTCCTTGACAACTGCACAGATGAAAAGCACTTTTACAATATCTCAGTTCATCTTTAAGAAGGTCACTTTGGAAGCCACTGCCCTGGGGCTATTATCTTTAGGAGAGGGAGACAGTTATTTTTACTGTACGCATCATTTCAAACAATCTCAGGACAGTGAGATTCTGATGAAAAAATATTTAGAAGACACCAGGTAAAAGCAAAACTCAGAGACAGAACAAAGATCACTTACGTTCCACAGCCACTCACAGCACAGGTCCAGGCCAGGACCGCCGCCTCTCCCCATCAGAACCAGGCTATGGCGTTTGCTCGGCTCAAGGCTGCCTCCCTCAGAGCCCCTAGTAATAAGCAAGAAGGATGAGGAAGACAGCACAGCAGGCTGAGGGGCGCTGTCTGATGAGGGCTGCACAACCCTGGAGATCGGCCTGGTGTTCAAAGATCAGCCACCACTACTGTCTTAGTTACTTTTTGTTGCTGTGACTCAATACCTGACACCCACAAATTTAGGAAAGAATAGGTTTATTTTAGCTCACAGTTTCAGAAGGTCACAGTCCACTCAGGGGCGGCTGGCAGCAATCGAAGTACAGGACAGAGGCAGAGGTGGAGGCAGCTCCTCACGACATCACAAACAGGAAGGCAAGCTGAGACCAGTTGAGACTAGTCCAAGTCCTAGTCCTCATCCTAGTCCCCAAGGAAGGCAGGTGCAGCTTATATATCCCTCCAGGTCTCTGCCCAGTAATTAGTCCCTCCTGCATCCAGGTGTGGCCACTACATACCTAACTCACACACCTTTAAACCTAACTTAACTGTAATCCACCCCAATCCACCAACATCACATGGTTCCATAAGCAATCTATAACATTAAAATACATGAGACTTTTGGGGGGCATTCCAGAGCCACACCACAATAACTATCAAGGCTCCCTTCAGCTGCAAATACTCGTGGTCCTGGTTCTTGTTCTACACTATTCAGGTTTGCCTATGTGTCCTATCGGGGAAAATCACCCTCCAGGCTTGGTTTCTCAGTCCTGAAGACTCTGGTGAAACTTCTTCAACTGGCTAGTTGGAGTGGGAGTGGGAGGAGGAGGATATCAGTTTATCTCCTTCCCACTCACACCTACCAAACAATAGTAAAGATGGTTTGAAAGGCCGAAAAGAGAAAATAGAATGGAGTGTTCGCAATGGATAAGAGACTTCACAAAATCTGAAGAGGTGGGTAGTGATGACCGACAAGTACAGAAGAACAAGAGCCTGGAATAAACGCACAGCAAGTACAGGGCTGCCCGGGAGCAGGTCTTCAAGGCAAAACCATGCAGGGGCTCCAGATGTGAAATCCTAGCTACCAAGGAAGACAGAGTGGAATGATGCCATCTACAGGGACGTCACTGACAATGGACACATTTTTCCCCATCCTCCAGCCACTGCTGGGCAGAAGAGATTGAAGCCAAGCCATCCAGGAAAGCTGTTATGGACTAGATCTAAAATGTCCCCCAAAAGTCTCGTGTGTGTGTGTGGAAGGTGACTGGATCATGGAGTGCTATTCTCAATAGTGGACTTGTCCATTGGTAAGTCTGGTAGCTGTATGTGCTGATGGAAGGTGAGGTATGGGTGAGGGTGGGTCACCATAGGTAAAATCTGGAAGAACGTATCCTTGTCCCCAGCACCCATGCCCCATTGCCATGGGTTGGACACATTTCCACCACAATGTCTCTCTGCCATGACATTTCTGCCTATGGGCCCACCAACTATAGACTGAACTTGTGAGCCAAAATAAGTCTCTCTTTAAGTTGTGGTTGTCAGGTATTTTGTAATAATATAAAATTAATTAATATAGGGAAGTAATTAATAACTTTTAAAGACTGGTTCTTCAGAAAATGTTGTAAAAGCAATAGAATAGAGAGGATTTGAAGTTCTTTGTGTTACATTCAGTCTTAATTGGTACAGGGATTAGAAAAGAAGTCCTTGATGCCCAAAAACTGAGGGTGCCAATGTGCCCCTGGAAATATGAACTAAGCTCTCCAATGTGCCCCTGGAAATATGAACTAAGCTCTCCATTGGCCACGTAGTATGCTGATCTGGCAGTAGACCTACCCCCAATCTGAGGCAGGCAGATAGCGCCATCCCAGGAAGGACCTCAGGTCCAGCTCATGCCTCTTAGCATCACTCCACACTTGATCTTAGCCAAAAGGCCAAGAAGCAATTTAGCCTCATACCTTAAGTCAGCAGACTTTTCGGTCAGCCCAGAGCGTCCACGCCAACAATGCCCACCATCTCCAGCCATCAGCTTTGTCTGGAGACCAGTGTCCTCTGACAGAATGAAGGTCACCATCATTCAGCTTTCAAATCCCTGCCCTGGGATTTGAAAGGCCTTCTGGGCAACTCCAAAAACATCATCTCCAAATATCTACCTGATTCTGCACTAGAACAGGTTTCCTGCATGGTCATAAGATGGTTTTTTTCATTTTGTATACTACTCTTGATCTCTGACGAATTTTGCTTCTTTAGCACACTTACAACTTCAGGAGCCCTGGGCCTAGGTAAGCAGCTGAGCTTTCACTCCATTCATGCAAGAGAAAATTATACAATATAAAATATGAATGTGCATATCTTTGAGAGAAGACAATGTGTTCAAAGTCTTCCATCTCTAGGACTTGAGCAGGACCACAGCAGGTGGAAGCCATGTATGCACACACATTGTGCACAGTCTTTGGTGGCAGAACCAACAATCTCGACATGTAAAAATATTTACAAGACACCAGGTAAAAGCAAAGCTCTGAGACAGAACAAAGATCACGTACATCCCACGGCCAATATACAAAACTGATTAGGAAACTGCCGTGGTTAGAGCAGAGTAGGGAATCGATGTCCCAACTGCTCAGCTCCGTTTTTCCTCCTCATTGCAAGTTAGGTTCCAAAACCAGATTTCCAGGGAGCACAGTCAGCTATTCCAAATCCAAATAACTAAAATCAATTTAACTAAATGGAAAAAATCTACATTTCACTTTGAATAATGCACCAAATAAAAGAACATGGGCAGTCGTTCCTATGTGCACCCTTGTAAACACTAACCAAAGAAATCAAAAGTACATTCCACAGTCTGAACGTAGAGATCATCCCCACCTTCATTAATGAGTTAATATAAGCCAAGGTTAAAGGATTTACATACGTTGTATCATTCCGTCCAGTATTGCTCTCATCCCATTTTTGTACGTTAAGGAATTTGTGATGTTGGATCTTGTCAACTTGACTAGATTTAAGATACCTAGTAAAGCGCACTTCTGGGCACGTCTCGCTGTGTCGCGGGTGCATGGCCCTGGGGACTGTGATCCTTTGTCCCTCCCATCTTGCCCTCTTCCCCTGAGCTCTGCGTCCCAGCTACCACAAAGTGAGCAGCTTTGCTCCACCACAGTGCACCTATCCTGGAGCCACGTGACCACGAACTGAAACCTCTGAAACTGTGAAGCAAAATATACTTTTCTACCTTCAAATGCCAAGAGCCGGGTAACTTCATCCCAGCCACAGGAAAGCACTATAGTCTCAGAGCTAGTGAACAAGGGACAACACGTCACCACAGGCCCGCTAGGCAACTCCAAAGACAATGCATGTTTTTAGCACTAAGTTCCATTAGTCTTTGTAATAGCTATTTGTAGCTTTTTATACAAGTTGTCAATATTTTTACTTGTATTCATCATTTTTATAGTATTAAGTACTTTTACCTTGGTAGCAAAAAAAAAAAAAATGGTTGATAGGAGGAGAATTTGTTCCATTCAGGCATTCTGAGAAATGGATCATCAGGGAGGGTGAAAGGCGTAGGACACAGAGATTGGCATATTCATATAAGCATTTTAGTACTGTTCAGCTTTCCAAATTGAGTTTAAAACTTTGATTCATAAAAAAACTGACACATAAATCATAAAACCTACCTTCATTAGTGTTCTCCACAGGCTTAGGAGATCCCAGTAAGCTCAGATGTGTGGCAAGACAAGGCATGTGGAGCCAGGAGGTCTGAGAGAGAGGCGACGATAGGTGTCTACACAGGAAAAGCAGTAGATCCAGAGTTAGAAATCCTGAATGCCAACTTTGATTCTGCTGCTCTGAGCTGAACAGCCTTGGGCAAAATGTTTAGCCACTCTTGAGCCTTTTTACCCCATAAATCAGGTTTCTAGGCTCCATGTAACTAACAAGAGGGATTAAACAATATAGATCCACAGCCAGGAATTCAAACTAAGCTCATAGTGAAGTCGTCCAGACTGAAGACTTACACAGTCTGAGCCAGGTCAGTGAGAGCCACACAAAGTTTAAGCCCTAGGTGCAAAAATGGAGGTTCCTCGCTCATGAACTAGGATCTGGGAGTTAGCCCAAGTCTCTAGACTTGAGTTGAGATCTCACTTCCACCAACCCATTCCCAAATCCCTAGGACCATATGTGTATGTTACAATTTGAAGGCTCAAATGAAGGGGTGTGTGCCAGTGCCAGTCTGTGTCCCTCTTGGCTATGTGAGGTTCATCCCATCTGACCTTGAAAAGGGGTCTTAATGAGCAATGTCCTTCCTAATTCTAACTAGCTTAAATAAAACAAAAGCAAACCCAAATAGGCTCTCTATATTATTTGGCCTCAGAATCAAATTTAGGCCCAAGAAAGAAATCTCTGTAACAGAGTCTGGCTCATCGTGGATGGAACTTAGGCATAGATCTGGTCACAGCTGTCATTTTAGGACAAGCAAGCCCAGAAGTCAGCACGGCCTGGGGCAATGAGTTCCAGGCCCTGAGCATTCACCAGGGCTTACCAACTTCTGCTTACCTCCAGGAGATCAGCTCCAGATGGACTGGTCCCAAGAGTCTCTTTTTATCCTTCCTCTCTCTACATGGGTTTTGGGGAGGGGAGAAATCTGGCTGTTTTTTGCACCTCTGAGGCTGGCATGGAACCTGTTCCTTCCACTCCAACTCACATGATTATAAGAGACCTGAACTCCCCAACAGAGCACCATTCTTGCTGGTATGTTTTATAAAAATGAGGTAAAAAGCTCCCCCGTGAAGCAGGCCTGGGCACAGAGATCCCAAAACAACATCTCCAGACAGGCCCAAATAACCTTCAATGATATCAGGGCAACACAATGAGTCATTCAGTATGAAATTTCTCCACAGGTTCCAAGCAACTGACTATTCTCTACATGGACAGCACATGAGAGCATACACACTCTTACAGAAGCAATCCCCCTAAAATAAACCTTATTCTTTGGCTCTGTATATGTGGCAAAGGTTAATCATTATGTCAATTCATACAGTGATTAAATTAGTAAGATACATCTATATCAGAGAAAAGTTCAGAGACCAGCTTTGATTCCACAGGCATAAGGTAAGACACCCGACAATACGCAAAACAGTAGAAGGGCACTCAGGGAAATTAATCAGCCAGTGGTTAAAAGGAAAATTAACTTTTCCTTGAGTCAAATAATTCTAATTTTATTCAACTGTCATGGAATTGACGATTAAGTTGGTTTTGGTTTTGCTTTTTTTTCTTGGTTTTGGGGAATTCATTTTTTGTCCAACAAATAATTATCATTTGCTTTTAAAAGTATTGTGTAACTTCTAAATAACAACTTTCAACATCAAGCTGACACTGCCAACTCCATCTGGTTACAGTTTTTTGTGTCACCTACAGAAAGGTGGCTGTTCTGCTGAGAGTCTGTCTGGGAAATTAGCCTATACATCCTATGCCCTGAAGCATCCACTTCATCAAAGATGTAGCCAGGGGGCTCAGGGTAAGAAGCTGGGCACCTGCCTATCTCCTTGGGAGTGAAGCTGATGTTATAGGTGGTCTGGCCTTCCACGGGGATATTTCGTGGAGGGCCAGACCACAAGGGTTTACAGTTTTTAGTACTGACAGGTGGGTGGGGCACATAGTGGATCTGAGTAGTGGTCAGGCAGTCCAAGGGCTCAGTGGGACGGTTCAGCTGGGGAATGGGTTTGATAGGTTCCGTGCGCAAGCTGTCCCAGGGCTTGTAGTCATCCTTGGTGGTGGTGGTGCCTTCAAAGCAGCCACTCTTCTTAACTGGGAGCACTGGTCGGCAGGACTGAGCAGGGGCACCCCTAGGGTACATGTAATGGGCTTGCACTGTTGTCAGAAGATCCATTTTCTCTTTGGGAGGAACATAGGTAGCAGGAGCTTTGGAGAAAATCTGGGGTGTTGGCCAAGCTTGGTATTTATCCTGAAACTCAGTAGTGTTAGCAAAAGGCATATCTAGCCCAAGAGGCCTAGCTGGAGGTTTCAAGCTCTTGGCAGGTTCCCCTGCCAGGCCCTGGAAAGACTGTTTGTGGGTGGTAAGACTGTCAAAGGGGATTTCACAGGGTCTAAACTTCTCTGCCTCATGCATAAAACGCTTCTCCACAGGGTGGGGCACGTAGCTCATCTTGTAGTTAGTCAGATCCTCCAACGGGATGTTACAGAGCTTTGGCATAGGTGGAGGTTTGCAGCTCTTGGTGTTCACGAGGCCCTTCATGGGGTAGTCATCCTGGTGTGTGGTTCTACTATCAAACCTGGTGGATGCTGGCCGATAATTATATGGTGGTCGAAGAAGCTCTTGTCTTGGTTGCTTCCAAGGTAAATAATCAACTGAAATTAAAGCAGAAATAATTAATAATAAATCAGATCATTCAACTTGCATACATTCTAAAGAGCCCCAAATCCACAGGCAATTTTCAGTGAGTTTGTCTCTGAGACAGGAGACCGACAGAATAGATCCCTGCTACCATCTTGAACAAAAGCTTGGTATTTCACTTTTATGGTACAGAAAAAACAAATTTTGAGGAGTTTTCATCACACTCTACAAAGTTACATGCAAGAATTTCAGATGTTCCATAATTGTGGAAGGATTTAGAGAAACTATTCCTGCGGAGAAACTGATCTGGCTTATTCTGACCCAAAGTCTCTTTCCTCTGTGGGGAAGGTACCCTCTCCAGTCAACATAGAGGAAGTGGGAAGATACATGTGGTATAGTGAGACAGAGGATTCACAACCCTCCAGCCCGATGCCACCAAGACTACCTGGCCATCTGCAAAGTGACAACCACTGTGTCCTCATAACCCTCAGTTCTAAGCCACACAAATACGCTGCTCCAGAGAAAAAGGGACGTTGTGTTGGCTGGTAAGAAAAAAAAAATAGCATCTTCTACTTGTATAAAACTTATAAGGCAGTATTGTAACTGCTTTATAATTTCATTTACTCTTCATATGACCATAATAAAATTGGTACTAAATATCCATCTTAGAGATGCAGAAACAGAGAAATTGTAAATTTTTCCCAATTCACATGGCTAGAATTAGTAGAGCATAGATTCAAATTCATCTGTTTTAACAGGGAACATAGACTATGTGCCGACTTCCCATATGCAACCTAGTTTCATCTTCATAATAACCCTTCATGGCGACAGTTGTCTTTACATCACAGTTTTTCAAAAACAAGGCTCGGAGAAGAAATGTGCTCAAGAGACACATGGCTAGGGTGTTAGCTGTCCATCAGTGTAGCAAAATACCTGAGAATAATAACATGAAGGAGGAAAAGTCTGTTGTGGCTGTGGTTTCAGAGTTTCAATCCACAGTAAGCTGGCTCCATGACTTTTGGACCTGAGGCAAGGCAGACGTCTGTGTTGGAGCAAGTTGTTCACTTCCGAACAGTCAGAAACAGAAAGCCAGTGTCTTAGTTACTTTTTTGTTGCTGTGACTCAATATCCAACTTCCACAAATTTAGGGGAGGAAAGGTTTATTTCAGCTCACATTTTCAGAAGGTCACAGTCCGTTCAGGGGTGCTGGCAACAGTGGAAGGACATGGCAGAGGCAGAGGTGGAGGCAGCTTCTCATGACATCACACACAGGAAGCCAAGTCAAGGCAAGTTGAGACTAGTCCCCCAGGGAAGGCAGGAAGCAGCTCATATATCCTTCCAGGTCTCATCCCAGTGATCAGCCCCTTCTGGATCCAGGTGTGGAAGGGGTGGTAAACCCCTGCTACATGCCTGCAATCCACCCCTCTAGAATAGGCCCCAATCTCCCAATAGCTCATGATTTCACAGATTACATGATACTTTTGGGAGACATATTCGAATCCAAACCACAATATTCCACCCTGGGCCTTCTCCAAGAGTTTCCAAAGTCTTAACAGTTTCAGCTCTGTTAAAGAAATTCCAAGTCCATAGTCTCCTCTGAGACATAAGAAAAACTTTTCACTGTGAGCTCCTGTTAAAACCAAAGAGTTAAGCACTTCCAAAATAAAATGGCATAGGGTAAACATTTTCATTCCAAAAAGAAGGAATAAGGGGATAAAAGGCAATAGGATCAAAACAATTCCTAAATCAGCAGGACAAGGGTTAAATCCTGTAGCTCCACGTCCAGCAACTGGGCTAAATTGAGGTGGGGTATGAACTCCAAAGGGCTCAGGTGGCCCCAACCCTACGGTGTTGCTGCTTGCTGCAAAATCCATCTTGTCTCCTTTGGGCTGGATCCACTCACAGCCTGCAGCTTTTCTCAGCTGATGATCCATGCTCCTGGCTTCTCCAATTTTTTGGGCTCTCCATTCAACTTAGGCTTCTCCTTCACAACTTCACATACTGCTCTCTCAGGGGCACACTGCTTGGCCTCCAAGGTCTTCCTCTGAATCTGGATGGAACCTTCCATGGCTTCTCCAGCTGGCATCCTCAAATCTTTACAAACTTCTCCCGTAAACCCGTTCCAAAGACTTCCAAGCCCCATGATCAGGCAAAGTCACAGCAACAACCCCACTTCTCTGTACCAACTGCTTAGTTACTTTTTCACTGCTCTGACTCGGTATCTGACATCCACAAATTTAGGGGAGGAAAGGTTTATTTTAGCTCACAGTTTCAGAAGGTCACAGTCCATCCGGGGCAGCTGGCAACAATGGAAGTACATGGCAGAGACAGAGGTGGAGGCAGCTTCTCACGACATCACAAACAGGAAGCCAAGTCAAGGCAAGTTGAGATTGGTCCTCAAAGAAAGCAGGAAGTGGCTTACATATGTCTCATCTCAGTGATCAGCCCCTTCTGGATCCACGTGTGGAAGGGGAGATAAACCCCCACTACTCGCCTGTAATCTACCCCTCCACACTGGGCCCCAATCTCCCAGCAGCACATGGTTCCATAGACAATCTGTAACATTTAAATACATGAGACTCTTAGGGAACATTCCAGGTCCGAACCACAATACCCAGAGTCTGTCCTAGAGGACCTTCCACCTTCTACTTCACCCCACCTAGCTGCAGCCTGTCTGATGGCCCCACCCACACTCAGATGTGGTCCCCCCCATCGCGTTGCTACCCTTGTGCTGAATGTCACTGAAAAAAACACAGACCCAGCCGGAAGCATACTTTGATAATTTCCTCCCCAATGAAGTTTCTCAACCTAATAAAATTGACATCCAAGATTAAGCATTACAGTTTCTGAATTACAAATTGGAATTGAAATGACTTTAAAGCTATGCTGACAACCTGCAACACAATTACAGTCACTATTCCTAAAGAGTAACTGTTAAAAAATAATAATAATAATCAAGGGAGAGTTGCAACAGGAGCTCTTCAGAATATAAGAGAATTGAAAACAATTGACCAGTTATATACTAGGGGTATGGATCTTAAGAAGAATCTCTGCTATAAAGTTGGAATGGCCAAGACACAGAAGCCTGGACTTAAAAGGATAGGTAGTAGAAATAGCCCCCGCATTTCTTTCACACAGCTCTGAAGGCCCTTTCAAGGAGAATTTAACACAAAGAACTTCAGAGCAACTCTAAGACTGAAAGTACAGGTGAGAAAAAGGAAGCCATATTCATTGCAATTTAACTATCTTGATACTGCTACCTACCTTTCCATATTTGGCTCGTAATCAAGGCCTACAGTCCTCATTGTGGCCATAATTCACCAGGCCTGAAACAGCCCATATACATCTTGTAAATACTCTGAATCCACGAATTTTCTTAGTGCTTCATAAAGGTAACAATAAGAGCTTGCTATGAGCCCTGAATGTGTATAATCAACAGTGGTAGAATCCATAGGCTCATATTTTAAACAGTTCCATTGAGGTATAAAGTGTATAACGTGGGATGCACTATTTAGAAAACCTTTGCCTAATCAACAATACCATAGATTTTCTTACATTTTACCTGTTACATTTGTGTCTTTGGGGTTTGTTTTGGTGGCACTAAGTCTCAAACTATGGGCCTTGTGAGTGATAAACATACACAAACACACAAAAAATGATACACAGCTATACAGCTGAGCCGCATCCTGAGTCAATGCTTTAATTTTTTAGTATGATGTGAGGTAAAGGTATAAATTCATATTTTGCACATGGATATTGAACTGTACTAGCACTGTACTTCTATTGAAGATCATCCTCTCCCACACCGAAGTACCTAGGCACCCCTGTGAGAAAGTGGCCACAAATCTGAGTTTATTTCTGTGCTTTTGATTGAGTTGCACTCTCGTGACACCTGCCCTTATGTCAGTACCACACTGTTAATTACTAGAGCTTTATCATAAAACTTTAAAATTGAGAAGCACGAGCTCTTCAACTTTCTTTTTCCAAAAAATTTAATTACCCCAGTGTAATTTCAAACATATAATTTAGAATTACCTTGTCAATTTTTTTAAATCCTAAGATTTTGACAGAGACTGCAGTGAATCTACTTATCAATTCTCCAGGAATCCCATCCCAACAGCATTGAATCTTCCATTTCATGAACATAGAATGTTTCACCATTTGTTTAGAATTTCCTTCCAGCTTGATTATTTTTAGTGTGGAAATTCCAATCTTATTTTATTAATTTTCAGGCTATTTAGAAGTTCTTTCTCAGAATAACAAATATATATATATATATATATATATATATGTATATATATGGTGTTGTGGACCAAACTCAGGACCTTGTGCACATTGTACACACACTTTAGTACTGAGCTTTAACTGTAATCTTGAGAACTATTTTTTTGATTTCACTTTGATTACAAATGCTAGTCAAATGACTTTTACATATTACTGTCTTATATTGGTACCTTGATTAAACCTGTTTATTGGTTTACATCCATTTTGTGGATTCTTTAGGATTATGCACATACAATATTACATTGTCTGAAAATAAGAATAATCTTGCCTTCATTTGCAATTTAGTTGCAATTATATGTTTTTATTGTGTTACTGCACTGGTTGGAACCTTCAACACAACGAGAATAGAAGTGAAAAGGCTTGCATGCTAGCCTGGCCCTCTGTCTTAGGGGGAAGGCATTTGACCTTTCCACATTAAAGAAGATGTTAGCTATGAAATTTGTTGTCGATACTTTATTATCTAGGGGTGTTTCTTCCATTCCTAGCCTGTTGGGAGTTCTTGTGCCAGTGTTTTCTACCATGCATTTTTAATATTTTGATGTTACACCAACTTTGTCTTCCTAAAAAAATTAAAAAGCACCCACAGTTTTGTCATTTGTCCTATAATTGTCTTTTAAATTAAGAAGGAAAAAGAGAAAAACATGTATTTAACCAGTTACACTTAAAAATACTTCATTTCTCTATAGAGATGTGTGTCACAAAACATGTTTTGGCATAAAAGACTTCCTTAAATATTTCTTGTAAGGCACAACAACTAATCATACAAGTTCTCTCTCTCTCTCTCTCTCTCTCTCTCACACACACACACACACACACTCCTTGAGCATGTCTTTATTTTTGCCTTCATATTTGAAGCATATCACAAAATGTAAAATTCTTTTGATGAATTTTAGTGTATCAACCCACTTAGATATTGCCTCTTCTGTATAGAAATAATTGTTTCTCACAAAAATTCTGAAATTCCAGCAAGCAATTCTTCATCTACTTTTTCCGTTTTCTTCTCCTTTTCTTTCTCTTTCTCCCATTATGAGCATGTTGACACAACTGATGGTATTTCAGAAGCCTGAGTTTCTTTTCATTTTCCTTAATTATTCAGATTAATCTTCAGATTAAATATCTTTATTGACCCATCTTTATTGTCATTCTTTCTTCTCCCATCTCTAATCTCATTGAGCCTGATAATAATTTGTTTTGGTTGTTGCCCAACTCCAGAACTTTTTTTTTTTATAAATTCCTTTATTGGTATTCTCCATTTGATTACCAATTGTTGTCATACTTTCCCTCTTTTTTTAAATGGTGTCTTCCTTCTGTTCTTTGAATGTACTTAGCTACTGAATGTATAATAGCTACTTCGGAATATTTGTCTAGTAGGTCCAACATCTAGGCTTCCTCAGAAATAGTTTTAATTAATTTATTTTCTATGCATAAACCACATTCCCCTCTTTCTGTTCATGTCTCATTATCTTCGATTAAGAAGACCTTAGATAATACACTGTAGCAATCCTAAACTCTGAATTATACACCCTCTACTGATAGGTCTCATTTTCACTTGTATTTACTGAAACATTTGAATTCTATACTCTGACCACCACTGTCGCAAGTGGTCACTTATATTGGTTCATTATCTTCACACCCCCAGAACTAAGGATTGAGCCCAGAGAGTTCTGAGCTACATCTCCTAGTCCTATCTATCCATCCACCTGTTTGTTTATATTTTACTTTGAGACAAGATCTCACTAAATTGCCCAGGCTGTCCTTAAACTTGTGATCCTCTTGCCTCTGCCTCCCAAGGCAGCTGGGATTATAGACAGGTGCCATAATGTATGGTTCTTTTTTTTTTTAATTTTTTCCGTTTGTTTGGCTTTGTAAGGTTCTGCCTGTGTCGGCATAGGTGAATGGCAGAGAGGACAGGCAGGTAGGTAAGCCCCTCTCTGATCTTTCACTGCCACGCCTGTGTGCATAGCCTTTAGGCCGCCAAGAGCACATGTGAAGGCCGCCAAGAGCACATGTGAGCCCATCAGTGTTGCCTACGTTTAGCTCATTCTCTGGATCTTTCTTTAATTTCTAACTTGTCTACTTGCCTGTTTCTGGCCAAAATTAGTACTGCGAATCTCAAGACTAGTTGCAGCAGTTGTCTTCTCTGAATTTTTAAACCTTGAGATTGTTTTATTATTTTTTAATCAAAACCCCTGGGTGTGCAATCTGCTCCAAATCAGATCAGACCTCACTGGCAGCAGAGTTTTTCTTTCACATCCCAGCATCCCCAGAAAAAACCACCACAGAGATGGAAGCAACTCCAGGATAACATGCCACAGGTGCCCACTGCCCTTAACGAAGCTTTGACAGTGGTATTTGAATAAGTGCCCTCCCTCTGTCATACGGCTTTGGTTGAGTTCCAGAGTCTTGCAATCATTGATTTTGTCTAGTTTTATCATGGCTTTTGGGAGGAGAGGATTTGCCAAGCTTCTGACTCCACCATTCCAGAACTCCTGACATTCCCACCCCTAGGCACACTCTTAAGTTTATTTTAGGCCAGTTATTCAAAATTGGCTTCATTTTAATTGAAAACCTAATCTTTCTCCAAGAGCCATTAGTGGCTCTATCAGCATCTTGAAAGCATTAGGGGGCCTTACAGGGAACCATCTTGCTGAATATAAACCACATGCTTCCCTCCACAGACTCTAGGCCTCAACTGAACTAGGGCATCTACCTGTATGTAGATGCTACACACTGCCTTAAGGTACTTATGAGTGGGAAGAACAGGGCTTTTTTGGTCTTCTTCTGTGATGGATGAAGTGTAAAGAAAACAGGTCCTTAAGCTCAAAGTTGCCTTGTGTGATTTCTGATATCCAACAATATAGTTAAAACCACATTATTATTCAGATTCCTGACTTCCTCCACCCAGCATTTATTACAAAAATCCTCCACAAGGCCCTGAAAAACCTCAGAATTCCATATGACTAACTATTCACACGCCAGTAAAGCCCTTTAGGGCCAGAGTGTCATGTGGGTAATTGGCAAGAGCCTCTTTAAAAGAGATTCCATTCAATAATGTGTCTTTAAAAAAAAAAAAAAACTTACCTAAACCTAAAGCTGAACACCAAGTAATTACACTCTCAATCGTTCCAATTGCACAGTGTTTTGAAAATGTCACAAATTACAACCAAATGCTGCTGAAGCACATTTTACTGCTGGTTTTCTGGACCCCAGTGAAGGTGCTGGTCATGAGTGCAAAGTGAAAAGTCCAAAATATTTTCTCACAGAACAAATGTAAACAAAGCACAAACACAAAATAGAGATGGCATCCATTGAAACATACACAGGTAATGAGGGTGACCTTTGGTTCCTTCCCTCCTGCTCTTGAAAAGCGAATCAGTATATGGCCATAAAACATGAAGGCTGCTATTGGAAAGACTTACCTAAGCAGCAAGTTTTACAAAAAGTATGCCATCCAAGGCACAGAAAGACAAGGCAAGGGCATGGCCCCTCCTACATGCAAGAAGTGGCTCAGGAGTGACTCCAGGGCAGGGTAAATGTCATGGACCTTCTCTAAACCTTACTTCTGCTCTGAGCAAGGACCCACAGAGTAACTGGCTGAAAGAGAATGTATGTTCATCTATTACCAGGTAGCATCACCTGAACTCCTGTAAAAAATGGTTCAGAATCATTCATCCACTGTTCCTTCCCATGATGTGCCTGTGTTGTCCCGTCCCCTATTCTAAGTGCTAAGAATACAGATATTTATCACTGAGGGACCAGTTTTGGAAGCCGTGATATTGTAAGAGAGTAATGAAACAATGCTCAATGAAGTATTTGCTGTGGCCTGAATGTCCTTAAAAATTCATTTATTGAAACATAATCTTTGTGTAGCAGTAATAAACATGTGAGGCCTTCATGGGAAATAACTAACTCATCAGAATGCTGCCCTGATCAGTGCCTGTAAAGGGGATGGAAGAAAGTAACCTGAATCCTTATTCTCTTCTGCCTTTCACCATGCAAAGACACAGCAACCATCTTAGAAGAAGGAACCAGGCCCTCAGCAAACACTGAATCTGCTGGCACTTTGGTCTTAGACTTCCCAAAGTCCAAAATTGTGAGAAAGAACTTTCCATGATTTGTAAGTTACCCAACCTCAGGTTTGTCATTATAGAAGCATAAAAAGAAGAAGAGAGCACTTCTCAAAAACAAAAGCTATGAAGGTGCAGAGGTTGTCAACAAGCACTTTAGGAGTCAACTCTCACCGTATATGACATAGGCTAACATTCAGCTACATACTGATGTATTTTCAGATGCTACTTTCAGAGAAAACCTGTGAAATCTAACCTCAGTTTCACTGGTACCCAGAATCAAAATCCTGCCCATCCACACATGCCTAGCCCTAAGTAATTCAGTTTTTGCTTGATTAAAATTTGTTTATCTATTCAGCTAAAGTAGGCAAGAAGTGAATGGATGTTTTGTTCATTTTCCTTAAAAAGAGACAAATATACAATTTTCCAAATTTTAATTTTTAGCAGTAAGGAAATGTCAGCAATTATTTAGTTTTAGCAAGAGAATGCTATAGCTTTCAGAGGGCAGTGTAAGATGTAATTTCATGAACAAACGGAGAACTACAAGAAAGCTGGAGGTCAAAAAAGAAAGTACAAGTAGTAGATTGGGTTTTTGCTTTTGAGGTTTTGGGCTTGGTTTTGGTTTGTGCACTTCTGGGACTAAACACAAGGCCTTTGCACTGACCTACATTTCCAGATCATTTTCTTTTCCTTGTCTTGAGATAGGATCTCACTAAGTTGCCTAAGTTGCCCAGACTGGGCTCAAAATTACAATCCTCCTTCACTGGCCTCCCAGTGTGCTAGGATCACAGGTACCACAACAGGATCACAGGTACCACAACAGGATCACAGGTACCACAACAGGATCACAGGTACCACAACAATTCCCAGCTTGTTGTTTTGCCATTGCTGTTGGCACCTCTGCTGTTGTTGTTTGGTGCATTTGTTCAATTCGGAGGGTGAATAGGTTGCTGGGAAGGAGTAGGAAGATTACTCATTTGTTAGACTAACATTCGTTAAGCAAGGACTATTTTTCACTCCCAGACCTGTCCTTATACCTAGAGCAAGACGGGACAGAGGGAACTGAACCAAGCAGACAAATCCTCTAGAGAGCTTCGGACTCCAAGCAAGGCTTATAGACAAGTATGCAGCCTACAAAGAGATAAAGGAAAAGAGACTTCGTGGTGGACATGCCTTACCAGAGTCTCTTCCTCCTTCATTGATTTCATTCTTTTCCCTCACCTACTTAGTACTCATGGCACCTTTTTTCTGTCTTCAGGTAAACTCTGGATGAAAAGCGGAACAGGTATCCTGATAGAGACAAATGCCACCGCACTGTGCTCCTAATTATACTGACTCCTTTTAAAAGGACCTACTACTATGGGTGCTGTGAGAGGATAATCACAAACAGACAGATCCCTGCTCCAACAGAGCTTACACCTGGCTAAGGACACACATGTTCAACTAAACAAAACTGAAAAATAAGTTACAAGCAAGGGGCTACAAGGCACCTTAGTGCAGGCAATCTGGCTTGGAAGAGATCTGAGAAGTCTTCTAAAAGTGTGTCATTTCAGCTGCTAGCTGAAGAATGATGTGTTAGGGAGAGAAAAGAAAAGGAATTGCCTGTGTTCGATGCCCCTCAACAGAACAGAGGAAAGGAACAGCAAGGCAGCCCTGACATAGGAGCAGAGGGACCCACAGAGCAAGATCCAGAACCCACAAAGCATCAGAGGGGTCCATAAAAGGATGGGATTTTATCTAAGAACCAATAAGATATTTAAAAGGTTTTTAAAATACAGAACATATCAGATTAGATGCCATTGTTCAAACACCTCCCTGGTTCCTTTCCATGGAAACAGTTAAGACTTGATGCTTTGGGAGTGACATCATTCAAGTGCTAAGAGAACATAAATGCCAACCAAGACTGCGATATTCAGCAAAACCCTCAAAATACGGAGAAGTTAAAATTTTCCATGATAAAGAAAAAGTAAAAAAAAAAAAAACACATTCACTAAATCAGCACTGCAGAAAATACATAAAGGAATCTTAGAGAAAGGGAGACCAATAGACCAAAAAAACCTAGAAAAAAGGAAACAATAGAAAAAGAAGAATGAACTGACAAGAGTATAGTCAAACAATAGCAGGTTATATCAAATATACCATGATAATAATATGGAAAGCTAATGGCCTTGTCTACCAAATGACACAGACTGGCTGGATGGGTTTAAAAATAAAAACCCCCAATTTTCTACTTACAAGGGACATACTTTACTCATAAGGAAACACATAGACTGAAATTTTTTTTAAAAAAAGAATTCAATACTTGAGCCAACTGGATATAGGAAACAAGCAGGTGAAGCTGTTCTCATACATGTCTGATTTCAAACCAAAACAGATCAGGAGAGACAAAGATGGACACTATACACTGGAAGGGAACAATCCAACAGAAAGAAATACAACTATCAATATATATGTTCCCAATTCTGGGGCACTCAATTGTGTAAAACAAAAATAATTACATTTGTAAGGCCATGTAGACCCCAATACAATAATAGAGGGGGCTTCGATACTCCATTAGCATAGGTAGACAGGTCAACTAGACAGAAACAAATAAATACCACAGTTAGGCCACCAGAGCCCTGCCTACACCTGGGAGCTTGGCAGGACTGGGCCTTCATGCTTCCCATCCCTTCAGCTCGCCAGAGATAGCCAGGTTGCTGCTGCCAGAGCCCCACATGCACCTGGGAGCTCGGCAGGACTGGGCCTTCATGCACCCCATCTCTCCCGTGCACCAAAGATAGCCAGGTAACACTTAAAACAGAAAGAGTCTAATTCAAGAATCTCAAGAAAAGAAACAGAACCCATCAACAATACCGGAGTCTCAACTCAATCTAACAGAACCATGAAGAAACCTGGTAATAAAACTCCTACAGAAAGATCTGACACCCCAGGGAATAATGCAAGTGACCTTGAAATAGCAGAACTCAAAGATGAAAAGGCAAAAAAAGATGATAATTTCTGGACCCAGAAATCCTTAGAATTTAAGCAGGAAATGAAAGCACTACACTGTGACACATCTATATTATCAGCAAACATTGACAATAAATTAGAGGAAAATAAACAAGGTAAGAATCAACAGATAATGAAGGCAGTACTAGAAATTAGGGAAGAACTCAGCAGAGATATAAAAACAATGAAAGCTGACCATCCTGATGTGAAAAACACACAAAATAAAATAAGTAACCAGTTTGAACATTTTGAGAACAGAATATCAGACCTAGAAGATAAAGTCATTGAGCTGGAATGTATAGGCAGTAAAGAACACAAAACAAAAAAGGATGGAAAAAAATAAAAGATACTGCAAAACTATTTTCTTTAAAAAAAAAAAAAAAGAGCTAACTGATACAATGGAGGTGGATGCAAGTGCATGTTCACACATAGACATCAATAAGACAGAAGCAAGGCCTTGCCTGGAGGAAGCAGCAGTAGAACAAAAGAGCATTGGTAAGAGTCAGGCTACAATGCTATAACCAGGCCTAGCCTAATTGGGAAAGGACAGGCACAACAGTGACAGGTAGTGAGGGGGCGGCTGTGGCATCAATGGACCGTGGGTGTCAACAAGGCCAAAGGCTGTCACAGGAGGAGACAGGAGAATAAGCCAGAAGGATAGGGTACTGCAGTGTACAAAGGATTCATAGGAGGTGTATTTTGGGGTCTGATGATGTCTAGACTGCAGCTTGACAGAAGGTAGCCATGGCAGAGTGGAAGAGGAGGACTCTAAAGGTAAGAAAGTGGTAGGGGAAAAAAAAGCCCAAGTTGCTGAGAAGGCCTGTATCTGCCTAGCCCTGAATGTCAGCTCCTGTGAGGAGTAAAGAAGCTCAACCACATTTTGGTCCCACAGAGTCACAAATTTTGAACCCCTTTGGGTATATCCTTACATCATCCCAGCTCACTACCTCTACTCCATATCCAGGCACAACTGAACAAAAGCAACTCTCATCACAGTCCGTTACAAGTCTACAGCTGGGCTGAAGGAACAGCACAGCAGTGACAGCAAGCACAAGGCCCTGAGGTTGATTCCTCAGCACCGAATAAGGTGGCCATGGTGGCACATGCCTGTAATCCTAGCATGTGGGAGGCTGAGACAAGAGCATTGCCATTCTGGGCTACATAATGAGGTCAGGATCAGCCTGGGCTACAGAGTGAGACTCTCAAAAAACTAACTTTACCCTTTGGGTGTGTCTGGGTGGGTCGTGGGGGCATACCCTTGGGGTCTGTATCTGGATCCATGTCTGTTCCTTTCCGGTACTATTGTTAACCAATCGCCATGAACTAAGCAGCTTCGCTCCATTGTACCATTCCACTATCACCACTGGAGCTAGCCTATCCTGAACCTCTGAAGTCATTTGCCAAATTAAACTTCTTCTCCTTCAAGTCATGGGTATCAGGTGTTATACCTCAGCAATGGGGAAGCTGACCAATAATACGTTTACCATGATTTGAACATTGACAATGCATATATAAATATATCAAAATATTTCATTATACTCCATAAATATGTACTATTATGTGACGACAAAAACATGAGACTTATTTTTAAAAGAATGAATCAATCCCATTTACATAAAATCCAAAAGTGGCAAAACTAAACTTGAGATGTTAAAAAGTCAATACGAAGCGGGG